>PVKA01018532.1:0-43696 GCA_004027165.1 Ctenomys sociabilis | reverse complement strand
AAAAAAAAAAAAAAACTAATTGATCATAGTTGCAACTGGGAAGCTCCTTGGTTTTTCTTGTCAAAAGCTGGAAACCCAGAGACCTCTCTTCATTTGACTATTTCTGTCCCATTTCACCCAAGCTACTGGTGTTTTGGCTAGGAATATGCTCTTTATAAGCTGTGGATTCCCCGTAAATCATGTCGCATCGCAAGCACTGTGAGCTCTAAGAGTCACACTCATCATACTTTCCAAGCTCTGTCTCTCTCTACTTCTTTGGGTAGACATCAGAGTTATTTTAGAAGCTTGTTTTCCAGGTGGGGGAATTTAAAGAGACCCCTTACATCTCCCTGAGGCCTACACACAGCCTCGAAGCCACAATACTGATCCATTCTTTGCTTTAACACTATTTCTTATTTTGAGAACCTTTTGCTGAATGACTATCCTGGCCTCTGTGGTGCCTCAGTTCTTCTTGCAATCTGGCTAGTTCTTTCTTGAGCTCCTCCCTGTGTCCGACACTACCTTCTCCTATTCTGCTGTAATGGACACAATCAACGCTTCCCTGGAAATCTCTTTAGCCAGTTCCACAAGTATGCTAGCTACATCTTCTCTTCTCCAGGTGGCACTGACTAACCCCCTACAACCCACCAGGTTGCCCTCTCTCTTGTCTCTCATGGCCCTTCCGGTGTCCACCAAGTCTCTGGGTCCCTGCCAGCTGCCACTCCAGGCTAAAACCCTGTACATGTTGAGTTTCTGGTATAGTAGCACCTCAATTTTCCATTTCTATTTTTTACTTTCCATTCCCATCCACTTCTGCTACAAGAAAAAAAAATTGTCCCCAATTGAAGGGTCTAAAATCAGCAATCTGGGTGGAGCCCAGCTGGGCAGTTCATCTCTGCAACAGATGGTTTCAGATGATTCATTTGTGTGCCTGCAGCCAGCTGGTGCCTCGAGTGGGGGTGGAGGAACAAGTCAGCTGCTCCCACTCAAAGACCGCCTCAGTGAGGCTGCCTGGCTGCCTGAGGCCTGGCCCACTCTTGCTCTGCAGGCTTCTCTCCCCCTGGCCCACGCTGTGGATCCTTTGAAGACTGAAAGCAGTGTTTGCAAGGTCCCCTTGAGCCTCAGACTCAGACCCTGTGCAATGTCCCTTGTCCCTTTTGTGAACCTGTTGGCCAACCAGGTCACAAGCCAGCCCAGCTTGAGTTTAAGAGACAGCCACAGATGAGCAGGAATTCGAGTCTTTTATATTTCCTTTGGGGGGAGGGGGTTACAGTTCTGGAGTCCCAATCCAGGGCCTTGTGCATGCTATTCGAAAGATCTTCCTTTTTTGTTATCATTTTGTTCTGCTTTTGGGAACAAATACTCACTATGTAGTTCAGGTTTTGTTTTGAGGGCACAAGATCCTGCTATGTAGCCCAGGCTGGCCTCCACCCAGGAGATCAGCAATGATCCTCCTGGCCCAGCCTCCCCAGTGCTGAGATTACAGATGTGTACCCCCACACCTGGATGGTCTTCCTTTCTTAATATACCAGGATCCTAAAAGATTGAAGTAGCCTGGATCCTCCAGCCGAGGCAAGGACGCTTGGGCCCTAGGAGGGCTCAACTGATGTTGACACGTGGTTCGCATTGTCCTCAGGAGCTGCAGAGTCCCCGTATCAGGAGGGAGAGAGCACCCTGCCCTGCCCTTGGGAGCTTCCGCTCCCCTCACTGTGAGCCAGCTTGTAAACCCTTCCTTGGCCACTCACCCTAGAGGTAGGGCCTGCCCCACAGGGACCACTGAACAACCACATGAGGTTCTACACACTGGCTGCTTGGGTGCCAGGAGGCCATGGTCATCCTGACAGGAGGGGGCCCTCCTCTGAGCCCTTGCAGCAAGCTAGAGACAGATCTCCAGGCAGAGAGCAGGATCAGAGGTGGGCAGACTGGGAAGGACCTGCAGCAGTGCCAGATGGGGGCCAGACCCAGAGAGGGGTTCCTGGCCCATGCTCAGCTGGGTCACGCTCTATACGTTGAGCCATCAGCTCAGATGGGCATGCAGCAGGCACCGCCTGCATGGGAGGTCTTGCCAGGCTTCCAGTGTGCTGAGCAGAGGGTACAGGGTAAAGTATGGACAAATCCAGAGGGAAGGTTGTTCCTTCCTCAGTGAAACAGTATCTTCCCTTACCTCAGCTGTTGTCAGCCCAGGAGTACCACTGCATCCTGCCTCGGCTGTGTTTCTCCCGGCCACCAGAAAGAAGGTCATGGCCCACCAACCCTCACGGCTGCCCACTGTCCCCAGCTGTTGCTCTCACTGCCAGCTGTTGCGCCTGGGAACAGCTGTGACTGGGCCCCATCTCCTCACCCCATCCCTCCCACCCCCCAGGTGATAGCCACCAGCACATTGGTCCCCACCTACACCAGGCTTGTGCCCTGCACCCGCTCTGTGCCCATCTAAGCACCAGCTTAGACCCAGCCCTGCGCTCAGCCCCAGACAAATAGCCATTCCTCTTTGACAAGTAGACAGAGGATTTCCTCTCAGGAGGGCTTCACAGGGCCAGAGATCTGTCCCCTTGAGTTTCAGGACAGCTCTGAGGCCAATGAGACCACATCTGAGTGTGCCTTCCCTGGTTACCACCTCCTCCTTGGAACTGTCCCTAGATCCTTGGGTGACAGGGAAGGAAAGAATAAAGAAAAGAGGCTGGAGGGAGAGGCACACACAGAGAGGCATCCTCGTGCCCCATATGCCCCATCCCAAGGGCCCACGCACTCCACCACATTCACAGGCCACTGACACACACATGCTGCAGGCACGAAACACAGGGAGGCATGCACATGCAGACATGTGCTGTGAACACACACCACACTAACACCAACATGCAGAGGCAGGCACTCGTGCACACTTAGACATACAAGACTTCCATACAGTCACACCGGGGAAACGTGCACACACATGCCCATGGACAAGCACGTCATCTCCCAGGTCCACGTGCTGACAGAGGGGTGACACAGAAGCACAGACACGCTGCAGGCAGAGCACACACAGAGGCACACGCGCAGGCCACCGAGGTCTGCTGATGACAAGAGTTGCAGTATCACAATGGCCTCCACCCCTGCCGCTCTGCTGTCCTTACAAGGGGGGGCTGCAGCCCATGACAGGCAAGAGTTAGTGGAGGTCGAGGTCATCTTTGCAGGGAGGAAAACATGCTAGAAGGAGCCCTTAGCCAAGCACAAAACACCCCAGGGTTTTGGAGGCTAAGGCAAGAGAACCAACAGGAGTGCAAGGCCAGCCTGGGCTACACAGTGAGTTCAAGGACAGAGACCCTGTCTCAAACAAACAAGAAGGCAGGCTCGGTCATACCCAGTGGGCCTGGAACAGAACAGGCCCCAAGAGGAAGATGGGGGAGGCACCACAAGCACAAGAACCCCCACACACCCCAAACTTCAAGGCTGCTTCCTGGGGAGAACAGGAGTTTTGGGTGCTTCTCTGCCACTCTATTGAGACAAGGGCACAGAAAGCCACCCAGGCCCTCTTCCTCCCCTACCCCTCATCTTGCTAGGAATCCCAGACACAGACTTGCTGCCCCAGCAAGTTTCCAGGGAACAGAGCAAAGAAATCGATGAGGCTGGGAGCATTTACAACCAGTGAGAAAAGCTGCCCCAGGCCTCACTGACACCAGAAATAAATGATGCTGTGGACAGAAAACCACTCAGATGCAGCAGAACGACCCGCAGGAGAGGGCTTCACCTTGTGGAAAGGCGGCTAGCGCTGTCTGAGTAACGTGGGGTCAGAGCCAGAGGAGACCCTGCACCCCAAACCGCAGCCACAGGCAGCCCCTACCCCTGGACACCCTCAGGGCAGGACCTGGAGCCCAGCCTGCTGGAACACAGCTTGGGGGTGGGGGGCACTGCTTGGGGAAAAAACGTGACCTTTTATTTTCCTTCCACTGGGATTCTGGTTTATTTTCCTCCTCATGTGCCCTGCAGCTGCAGGCCAGCTCAAGCGGAAAAAAAAAGAGAGAAAAAAAAAACAGGTAACATTGGCTCTCTGGCTCAGGCAGGGCCCCTCCCCCACCCACAAATTCTTCCCAGTTGGGGAGTCCCGAGGGTGTCCCCCATGTGTCATGAATTAGGCAGGTCAGTTGCTTGCTCTGTGACAGCTGTGGATTTTGTCCTTTTCTGCCAGGCTCTGTGTTCGCCCAACCAGAGCCCTGGATCACCATGCAGGCAGACCTGCCCTCCCAAACCGCACCTAGCCCATGCAAGGTGAGAGCATAGCCTTCCTCCAGCAGGGCTGCGCTCACAGGGGGCCTGGAGCAGGCTTGCTCAGACCCTGCTCACCTCCTCATGGACTATTGGTGAAACGACTTGTGCCTTGCTGGCCACCTGTATTAGTTCATTTGCTGTCACCATAGCAAAGCAGCAGAGGTTGGAAGCTTGGTAAAGAAAAGAAGTTTATTCAGCTCCCAGGTCTAGAGGCTCCAGCACATGGCGCTGCTGCTGGCTGTGCTCGAGGGAAACCTATCAGAAGGCATCATGCTGCAGCCCACATGACAGGGAGTGACCACAGGAGACATGGGAAGCTGGGGGGACACGGGATCAGGCTCACTCCTGTGACCCTCCCTCTCGAGAACAAGCTGGGCTTCTGTGAGAACCACCCCACTTCCTTCCAACATCAGCACCCTACTTTCTACCTTGTAATGTCTCCTCATCTCTCCCATCACCACACTGAGGACCAAGCTTCTGTTACAGGACCCCTCAGGAGACAAACTTCACCCCTCCAGCCACCTAACCTGAAGTCCTTTCCTTTCTCCCCTCTAATCTTCCAACAAAAGCTTTCTTTTTTCTGTAAATTTGTACTTTAGTTTTAATTTCCATTTCCACTAAAGCAAGGGAACCATGCTAGCTGAGAACATGAAGGCTTCCCGTAATTTTTAGCAATTCCAAAATGAAAGGTCCAAAAAGGGAGACAGGAACAATAGATGGAGGTGATGGCAGTTCTATGCAAACAGAACAGGACAATGTCTTGCTCATTGGCCTTGAGGACATTTATATAGGAAGACAAAGGAGCCAGGCACAGTGGTCCACTCCTGTAATCCCAGCACTCAGAAGGCTGAGGCAGGAGGACTGCTGTGAATTTCAGACTGGCCTGGGCTACACAGTGAGTTCAAGGCCAGCCCGAATTGCATAAGAGAACCCTGTCTCAAAAAGACAACAAAACCTGACCCTTCCTCTTTCTCTCGGAGCAGGCGGCATCGGCGGCTTCTTTTGCAGCTATGGCCAAGATTAAGGCTCGGGATCTTCTTGGCAAGAAGAAGAGTTGTTGAAACAGCTAGACGACCTGAAGGTGGCGCTGTCACAGCTGCGCGTCGCTGAAGTGATGGGTAGCGACGCGTCCGAGCTCTCCAAGATCCGAGTTGTCCGCAAATCCATCGCCCGTGTTCTCACTGTCATCAACCAGACCCAGAAAGAAAACCTCAGGAAACATTACAAGGGCAAGAAGTGCAAGCCCCTGGACCAGCGGCCCAAGAAGACGCGAACATGCGCCGCCGGCTCAATAAGCATGAAGAAAAGCTGAAAACCAAGAAGCAACCGCGGAAGGAGCGGCTCTACTCTGCGCAAGTTTGCTGTCAAGGCTTGAGTGGAGTGACAATAAAGCTCAAAACTCTGAAAAAAAAAAAGAAGACTACAAAAAAAAGGAGCGACTGAGGCCTCTTTTCCAGACCTGAGGGCGGGGCCATCTCCAACCCAGATAGGGAGGTGCAAAATACTCTCCCCCTCCACACTCCCTCCATTGTGCAAACACAGAGAAAGAAAGTGTGACTAGACTCCACACTGTCCCCACCTTGTGCAGTTCCTCCCTGCTTCTTCCAGTTAGGATCTCTTCAACATACACCACCACCCCCAACCCCCAGGGCCTGCCTGACTCCATACCACTATAGGAAGCTGGAGGGATTAGGGGTGTGTGTGTGTGTGTGTGTGTGTGTGTGTTAATTTAAATCTGACTTCAGCCAGACATGGATGTCCTAAAAGGATTACAGAATTCCTCTGAGGAAAAAAAAAAACCCACTTTTGTTTGGGAAAACACCTTAATGGATCTTTTAATTATGCTGAGAGAGCCCCCAGGGCTACTCTAGATGGGATGGGATGGGATGAGATGAAGAGAAAGCTCCCTCCCACTGCACTGTGTCATAAACTCAGGAATTTTTGGAACTATCCCTGGAGAAAATCTTGAGAAAGGACCCCCACCAAGACAAACAGCCGGAGGCTAAGGAAACAGATGACCTGCCTGTGGTGTCACACCACTGTGCCACTGCTTTTTCCACAATCCACCCCAGAAGGCTGGGACACTGGGAAGTGGCGATCACAGATTTCAGCCTCTACGCTGGCTACATTTATTAAAGTAACCTGTCGGTGGTCCGGTGTGTCCTCAATCTTGCCGGAGGGTGACAATGGGCTGGTGATCAAGGGTGTCTCACTTTCATTCTGTTTTATGATTTGCATGGTTTCCTTACTTCATCAAATCACCAGTAAAACCTACACCACTTGCTGTTGCTTTGTGGAGTCCTGCTGGACTTTGGGGACAGATGTGATCAAAAATCAAGTGCTGCTCCAATATAGAGACAGGAACCAGCAGATGGGCCCCACTGTGTGCTACCTGAAACTGTGTTCCCCTCGAAGGGCAGTGTTTTGTGTTAGACTATGCTCCCCACCCTTGATTTATGAAATAAGCATTTTTTCATATCCTGAATTGGCCAAATTAAAAAAAAAAAAAAATGCAGCCTAGTATTATCTGCCTTTTTAAAAATTTTTTTACAAATCTTTTTTGAAATCCCAAAGTGTGACATGAAGCTGCCCTTTTGAAGGCCACCACTGTCAGAAATGCAGAGGCCAGGAAGGAAGACTCTCAAAGCCTATGGCTGTCTTTGTGGCTTTACTGTCTGACATCAGAAAGGCCAGCATTACCTTTCAGTTGATGAAACCAACAGGCAGCAGATGAAGGCTCGGTGGATGCTTGATGTCCTTGGTGTTTTCCCCCAGTATGCATCAGACACGATATGTGTGTTTCACTCTGATGCTCACAGTCTTAGGCCTTTCATCCCCTAGATCACGCTGAAGTACCCATGAGTCCTTATTGTGGTCATGATGAGCAAAACCCTTTTGTGATTTTTTTATTCATTACCTTTGCCATCAAGCTCGGTGGCCTTTTTCTCACCCTTGCACCCGGGTAGCTTCGGTGCCTCCCTGGGCTTTGGTGACTCTGCAGCTTCCCAGACCTTCTTGCTCTCTGGCCACACCTGCAGAAAGCTCTCCCTCCTGCTCTGTCCTAGATCTGGGCTTTCTCTACACCAGCTGTCTCAGCCACTTCTTTTGTTACTGGGATAAAATATTCAACATCCACAAGTTAAGGAAGAACAGGTTTATTCTGGATCATGTGTTATAGACTGCTGGCTCCAAGGCAGGACTGAGCAACAGAAGGGCCAGGCGGAAGAAAGCTGCTCAAGGTATGGTGAACAGGAAGCAGGGAGCAAAGGGAGACACGGGGAGATGAAGGAGTCCAGGCCACACTCCTAGTAGCCACCTTCTCACCAGGCCTCACCTCCTAGACACCTGGGTAGCTCTATGCCCACAGTTCTCATAGGTGACCTAGTCCATCCATGAGGATAGCACCCACAAGATCCCATGGTCATCAGGTTGGGTCTCAGCATCACCAAGGCTGAGATAAGGAACTTAGCCCACCTTCTAAGTGGTTTGCAGGTTGGTTGACTCACATCATGGGAAAAGAATCATTAGGATTCACTAGGAAGAGAGACACGAGAAGGATTTACTAGAGGACACAAATCGAGAATGGAATGCAGGCGCTCAGAGAAACGAAGCATTGCCTGTCAAGAACTGGAGATATTTCTTGTGTTTTGGGTGGTAGGAATTTGAAGACCTATAGTCTTGATAATCTTAGTCTTGTCTAGCAGGTGGGAAAGGAAGGCCCATCCAAGGTGAGGCAATGCTCTGATTATATGGCAAATCTTACAATGTTCACCTATTTATAAGAGGCAGAGAAATAAGCAACCTCATTTATAGGTGAAAAGGAATTGTTCAGTTTAATTACGTTTTGGAGAGAAGAGAAAAAAATAGGGCCAGTGAGATAGCTCAACAGACTAAGCACCTGCTTAGGCAAGCACACGGACCAGTGTTCAATCCCCAGTACCACGTGCCACACCAGCCCCAACCCTGGGTGTGCTGAGCTGACCACTAAGTCCAGGTATGGTGGCCCATACCTGTAATCCCGGCATTGGGTAAGCTGAAAACAGGAGGATCACTATGAGTCCAATCTGTGTAGTGAGACCCTGTAGACCCTGTACTAAAATATATTAAAAAAAAAAAAAAAGATTGATATCTAGAAAATTCTAAGAACTTCTGAAAATCAATACTCAAAGAAATAAAACTCCATAGAATAGGGACAAAAGATGACAACCATATAATTTATGAAGGAGCCCACCAGATGGGAAACGGGTCTGGGGAGAAGAAAGGAGGTGGAGGTGGGGGAAAATGAGAGGAGTACATGTATTCAGCCAGGTTGGAGATGCCTTTGAGGTACCTTATCCACAGCCAGGGCTGGCACTGCAGACTTGGGCAGAGAAGACTTCTGAAGAAAGTAACTGCTGAGTGACAAGCCCAAGAGAGACTTGCTGCGGGAAGGAAAGGACAGAGAGTGGTGCCGTGGAGGGCCTCGAGCCTACGCTGCCGCCTAAAAGAATGGCAGCTTCTGCGGACCCACCGTCTGCACAGATCTGCTTCAGAGGCCCCACTCAGGCAGGAGCAGAGAGCGCGGCCAGGCTCCCCCCACCGACCATAAAGGTATTTTCTTGTCGACTGGGAACAACAAGGTAGCAGACAGAAGCAAAGAATAGCCAAAGCTGCTGCAGGAACAGGTCTCCTTTGAAACATCACAAAATGAAAAAACAAAATCTTCTTAACCCAGTGCCGGCTCCTGGTGGAACAGAGCATTTCCCCGAAACGACTCCCAAATTAACCAAACCATAATTAGGATTACTAAATGAATAGACCAGAATCCCATGGAGCAAATTTTATTCACTCAGGCGAAACCTCCTCGATTCAATAGCTCTTGCAATTAATTTTGTCTAAAGTTTTGGATTTCTACTGTCTAATCTGCCTTGTTGAGGGGGATTTATGAAGCACTTGCCAAGTAGTTTTAAAAAGTGTGAGATTATCTTAGCCCGAAAGCTCTTTAGGGACCTCAGCAAGAACAGTGAGGTGTCCAGAGCAGCGCCCTCGGGCTGCCCACTGTCTTGGCCAACTCCTAAAGGGGTCACTTGTGCAGGGGGAGCCTTCTCAGTGGCAAAGCTGAGGGCTCCATCTGCAGGAGGTGCGGGGATGGTGAGCCCCAGGGATTGCAGGGTTCATCTATTTATTTAGATTAGCACATGCTTATGATACATGACGGCTACACTCACCGTGGAGTCGCTGCATTGCTGCTGCATCTTGGTCCCATTTCTTCCTTCTCTTCCCTCTCCTCCTCCCTTCCCCTGTCATTCTACCCCTAGATTCCCTCCTCATCCACAAAGGTCCACCTCCATATTTTTATTGCCTATCTTTTCTTTTGCTTTTTATATTATTTATACTCCCCACCAGGAGTAATGGTGCACGTCTCTAATCCCAGTGCTTGGGAGGCTGAGGCAGGAGGATTGCTGTGAGTTTGAGGCCAGCCTGAACTACATAGCAAGACCCTGTTTCTGAAGCTATCTTATACTTTAGGTTTCTCATAGAAGAGAAAGTATGCGCTAATTAACCTTCTGTTTCGGATTTATTTCCTTAGCATTATGATCTCAAGGTGCATTGTTTTCCTATAAATGACTCACATTGACATTTCTTTATCACAGAGTAATACTCCACTGTGTATAGATATCATGTTTTTCAATCCACTTATTTGTTAATGGGCTGCTTGAGAGAGGATCCCAAGATGAGGCCTGGCCGGGGACAGGAGAGCAGTTACAGCGGTCACTGCTTCAGGGCTTCTTCCCGAAGCCACCTGGGCCTTCCTGTTCTGAGGATCTGGCAGAGGGCTGGGGTGTGGCTCAGTGGTATAGTGCTTGCCTGGCATGAGAGGCCTCAGATTCCAGCCCTAGCGTCCCAGAACAACGAAGACACTGGCAAAGAGGAGACCCTGAGGACAGCTCCAGTCAACAGCAAGACAGTAGAAAGACTGACCTCCTGGGGAAAGCGTTCAGGCTGCAGTCCCCTGGGGGGGGGGGGGCTCTAGAAACCAGAGATCTGGCTGGGTGGCAGCTGGCTTTGCACATGCTCCTGGGAAAGGGATGAACTGTACCCGTCCTTCCCCTCGCAGCCTTCTCCCTCCCACACCCACGCCGACAGGCTGTTGAGCTGCCAGGAGGAGCAGGTACCTCCCAGCCCGAGGCCCAGCCTGAGCCTGCAGCCTTCAGGGCCAGGTGACTACACACATTTCCCTGGGACAGAACTGGCACACTCGTCCAAGGCGCAGAAGAAAAATGCATCTGGGGGAATGGGGCCCAGGGAGAGGCCACACGCGGGAAAGGGCAGGCAAATCCCGACAAGGGATGAAGGAGAGCTCCCGGGTGGGAGGGAGAGTGGGAGTAATGGTTTGGAGTCAAGTGCGGGAGTAGTTGAACTTCATCACCACCGGGAGGGGGCGCCAAGGAGCAAGAACCCAAAGTAGTGAGGGGTTTTTTGCTTTGTCTTGATTTTTTTGTTTATTTGCTTGTTTTCTGCGGTCCTGGTATTGAACCCAGGACCTCACACATGCTAAGCAAGGACTTCACCACTGAGCTGTACTCCCAGCCCTTTTATTTTGACGGAGGATCCCGCTAAGTGGCTCGGGCTGGCCTTAAATTTGTGGTCTTTTTGCCTCAACCACCCAAGTATCTGGGATTATAGATGCATGTGCCATTGTGTCCAATAACACTGGCTTTTTTTTTTTAAAAGCCGGACTTCTGCATCGCTTTGGAAATACTGAAGAGGGTTTGAGCCCTTTGGAAGGATTAGGCTTTCCAATACTACACGTGGTGAGAGCACAGAGCCTTTAAACACAGAGCTTCCCTCCAACCCCCCACGCACTGGGAATTGAACTTGGGACTTTGCGCATACAGGCGGGCACTTATACTGCTGAGCTATCTCCCCAGTCCTTGAGTTCGTTTGGTTTAGGACTTTGCTCTCAAAATTCAAGCAGCTTTTGTCTTATAACAGCTTTATTTAAGATATACAACATACATACGGCAGATGGAACTTTCCAAAGATGGCCACAGAAATATGAACCTGTCTCACTGGCCTTTCTGCACTGTCACATTAACACCTCCCTCTCCAGAAGTAGCATTTATTTCCCCCTCATATCTGAGGGGTCCAATGTCTGCTGCAACCAACAACACACACGGAAGAGTGGCACCTTGTGCTACTCGCAGGCCTGAAACAGCCCTCGCAGCCCCCACTCCTTCTTCTTGGGGTACTGGCTCTTGGAATTCTTGAGCTCAGAATCTAGCCACCAGACCACCTCTTTCCTCTATTCTTGGTGCTCTGGTGTTGGGGGCTGTGACCCCAGAGACACTGCCCCTTCCAGGGCTGGTGACCTCTCAGAGGTGCCGAATGCCTCTCCTATCAGCACAGCTTTGATGAACAAACCAAGCATCCAGGACCCACATTCCCATCCCTTCCTCTCTCACACTTATTAGCACACACCAGAAAATATTCTCCCTGCCCTAGATCACACCAGAAACACACAAGTAAAGGCCACCCCAAAGGTCACTGGAATTACACAACTATGCAATGCTACCCTTGCTCAGGCACCTGCACTGCCTTGTCCCTCTTTCCAAGGACAGGCCCATACCCTCCTCTCCCTCCCGACAAGCCTTGCTGCTTCCTCCTGCAGTCCCGCGTGGTGTGCTCTTCCTCCTGTTTCTAGGGCCCTGTGACTATACACTGCTTTAGGATAATCATGACCCTGTCTGCAGGTCTCAGCAGCGTGCCTGTCAGCACTCCGGAAGGAGGGTTACATATTTGCACCCATATCACACAATTTAGTAAGATTAGCAACTTTGCAAGATTTTTTCTCAAAATTTAAAGAAAAAAAATGTTGAAAAGGCTTGGGATGTAAGATTGTTGCTGAAAACTAGAGCAAACAGAAAAAGAGCGTTGAGAAGGTTTAAGAGGTATTTTATTACACCAGTGGACTTTTGACCAGGATTTCTCCATAAGAGTTAGAGCCCTGCCTAACAGGGCTTTGGTTTTTGTTGTTGTTTTAATATTTTTATTCATTTGGTACAGGGTCTCACTATGTAACTCAGACTCATAATGATCTTCTGTCTCAGCATCCCCAGCACTGGATTTACAGGCATGCAGGACTATCATAGCATGTGATCCTGGGGATCAAACTTGGATCCTTATGCTGGCCAGGCAGGCACTTAAACCACTGAGCCATCTCTCCAGCCTGCTTTGGTGGTTTTGGTTTTTTGGTTTGTTTGGTTTGGGGTTTTTTTGGCTCTGGGGTTTTTTAAGGTAAAAATACATAGGCAGATTTGGGTGCATAGGGTTGGAGAGCTGAGTGACATCACGTTGCTGAAGGCGTCTCCATAGCTCAAGTTACATTGCCAGGCAATTCGTTGGTAGGTCCCATTATATCTGAAGTTACATTGCAAGGCCCTTAGTTACAAAGGCAGCACAGACAGTGGTTTACATAAAGGGAGAGGCGTTACAGGGCCTGTCGGACATGCCCATTTGGATTTGGCAGGCATCCTGAGAAGGATTTTATTTACAAAATTAATTTTTCCCCTTCAAGCTCAATACAAAAGCTGTGGTTTCAATCTCTGATCCCATAAAAAAAAAAAAAAAAAAAAAAAAAAATCGTGGGTATGTATTGGAAGAACTGCTACAGTGTGAGAAGCCCAAGTCACAGAGAGAGGCCATGTGAAGGTGTGACAGCCACAGCCCCCAAGTTCCCTGGCCTCAGCCTGGCTTGGCTGCCTACGTTGCATTCGAGCCCCCTGGAACCTCAGGCTTTCACTGCATGAGACACCAAGGGAGAGGCGCTGAGCAGAGCCCAGCTAGCCACTGAGCAACAAATAATTGCTGCACACTGTCCCGCTTGGGTGTGGCCTGCAGCCCAGCAGGAGGTGACCAAAGCACAGATGGTGCCACTGTATGGCAGATTCCTCCTTCAGGATCAGGCCCCTGTGAACTGGGCAGCAGCCTGTCAGAAATGCAGCATCTCAAGCTTGCCTCAACCTCGCTGGAACAGAGTCCGAATTTTAAACTAGCAAGCACCCAGGAAGAGCCATGTGTAGGTGGAAGTACAGGAACCCCCCATGTCCCCCATTACTTGTTTGTTCAAAGCCAGCTTCCATCTGGGTACCTGCTTTGGCCCACTGCAGGCAATAGAAGTGTCTGGCATCTACGTCCCAGTGGCCAGCACAGGGATGGTCTATGTGGAAGTGGGAAACACCAGCTCCGTGGCTGCCAATGAAACAAACCTTAGGTGCCATGTCCACCAGAACCGTTAGGTTGCTCACCTGGCATCCCCAGCTGGGGGAAAGCAGCAGGGACCAAAGACAGGGGATCAAATCTCATATGATCAGAACTTCGCATCGCCCTGTCACCTCCTTGTCACATAGATCACAGACGGTGGCTGATGGATGAGAGCAGACAGGATCAGATAGCAGGAAAGGACATCCTGGGGATGCACAGATTTTGTGAGCCATGTGCTAAAGAAGGAAACTAAAAAATAATACAGATGTTAGGGCAAAACTCGGAGTCATATTTCCAAGTAGGGTAGGACCTGTGACTTACCGTCTCCTGCAGCATCTGAGGGTCTGAGGAAGTTGAAGGCAGGTGTTCTGACAGCGTGCAGTCTCATCCAAAGCCTGGTTCTGTCAGGGCTCAACCAGCCCATCAGGAGCTGTGGGCCAGAGGCTTCGGCCCCTGTCCTCTCATACCACAAGGCTACTCCAGACATTACTTCCCTCAGGTGAGTGGTGAGAGAGACGGGTATTTGAAAATGCACAGCTGTAGACAGGCCTTAAAAGTCCATACCTAGAACTGGGTATAGTGGCATGTGCCTAGAATCCGAGCATTTGGAAGGCTAAGGCAACCTGGGCTACATATCCAGACTTTGTCTCAAACAAGCAAAAAAGACCTTTTTTTTTGCCGGGCATGGTGGCGCATGCCTGTAATCCCAGCACTAGGGAGGCTGAGGCAGGAGGATTGTTGTGAGTTCGAGACCAGCCTGAGCTACAAAGTGAGCTTAAGGCCAGCCTGAACTGCACAGTGAGACCCTGTCTCAAAAAAGACAAAAAAAAAAAAAAGACCTTTTTTTTTTGAGACAGTGTCATTCCCAGGCTGGCCTGAAACTCACAGTGATCATCCTGCTTCAGCCTCTCAAGTGCTAGGATTATAGGCGTGCATCACTACAGCCAGATTGTTTTGTATGGATTTTTTAAATTTCACCTTTCCCAGGGGAAGATGGGAGGGACAAGCAGGGAAAGGGGAGTAAAAAGGACCAGGATATGATACGATAAGTACCAATAACCAATGATGAGTATAATCAATATGTGCGACAAGCATATACTGTCCTCTTTTATTTATTGATTTATTTGGTACAGGGTCTTGCTACACAGCTCAGACTCATAGTGATCCTCCTGTTTTCAGCCTCCCAGGCACTGGAATTACAGGCATGCCCCACCACTCCTGGTGTCAGTGGCGGGGTAAGTACACCCAGTGTTATGGGGCTAGCACAGCACAGCATGCAGTACCGGGGATCAAACCCAGGTCCTTGTGCCTGCCGGCAGGTGCTTAGACCACTGAGTTATCTACCCAGCTCCCTAATATTATTTTTTAAATTTCAGGGTTTTTCTGCTCTTGGTACTAAGCTTGAATCCTGGGCCTTTGCACTAGCCACGTCCCCAGCTGCTATTTTTGTTTTGAGACAAGATCTCACTAAATTTGCAATCCTCCTGCCTCAACCTCTCAGACCACTAAGATAAAAAATTCTCTGTTCTAATACTTTGCGCTTTTGCATTTGTACAAAAGAATTGTTATACATTGGATCAGAAAAATGAGAACTGGGCCCTGCACTATCACAAGTTGAGAAAAACACTCACCAAATAAACTGGCAGGGTGGGGCAGGCACCCAGCACACGGGCTCTGGTGCTCAGCCTCCTGCAGGATTCAGTCTACAACCTGAATGTCAGTCCATGTGGCATTGTTCAGGCCCCAGGGAAACACTGCTCCCCACATTTTGCCCTGCACCCTCAATACCAGAAACAACTGTGTCTCAGTGTCACAGAGGTTTCTGCTTCCACCAGACATCAGAACCAGAAGTCATTGCAGAGTATAGGAAGACGGGAGCAAGGGAAGCACTTAAGGAAGAAAAAAAAGACCAATTAATTACCTTGTCAAACTCTGTTCCTCAGGTTCTGAGATTGCAATTGTCTCCTACTCAGTGAAATTCCATTTCCCTGTGGGGGCCGCACAGCCTTTCTGAGCTTCAATCTGCACCTCTTGATTCCGGAGGGACTTGCAGATGGGCCACCTCGCCCGGGTGTGAGGCGGCCCAGGCATATTCTCACCATGGTAGCAGTCTATTTTCCATCCAGGAGTGCGTCATTCTCAGCATAGACGTCCTCAGTATGAAGCCAAAGCACCTTACACTCTTAGCAAGACCCTGTATCAAATAAGTAAATAAATAAATTTTTAAAATTGTGATCAAGGGGGACCAACTGCTGGGCCCCCCACTCCTGTCCCTCTCTCAGACAGGAGCTTTTTTTTCCCTCAATAAATATATTCTCCTCATAAAAAAAAAAAATGTGATCAAAAGGGCAGAAATGTCTACAGTAGGATTAAAATACTCTGTTGGACTTTCTACAACAAAGATTATTCCTGTAGCTCCCCCAAATATTTGCACAATATATGTAAAGCTCACGGTCTATTTCCAATACTTAAATATTGTGTCCAGGCTTTAATCAAATTTCCTCTGGTTACCAAAATTTTCTGTCAGCCCCCCAGCCTGAGGCCACTCCTTCAAATCCTGCTCCGGAATCACTGCTGTGCCAGAGGGCTCTGCTCAGCCACCTCTGTGCACATCTGTGCACCTCTGTCCAAGGTGGAGACAGAAGTTGCCCCAGACGCATGGCCCACGAGCCCCGAGGAAGACACTGGCATTTGTTCAGTTTCCCTGCTGAGCTGCACTGACTTTGTTTCCTGAGTGTGGTGTGTGTGTCTGTGTGGCGCATGTGATGTGCACACATAAACACACACCACCAGAGCACCTCTGCATTAGTGCGCCTTGAAGACTTGTGCATGCGCCCTATTAGGGTGCTTTCCTGTCTTGGGAGTGAGGGGGGGTCCCCAGGTCAAAGAGCCAATGTGTCTTTAATGACAAAAGACTTTTCCAGGCTGATTTCCAAAGAGCCTGCCATAATTTACAACCCCACCAGTGACGACTAAAAGCGCATGCCCCCTGTACACAGTCTGCATAGGAGCTCTTGTTGCTTGGTCCCAGGAACTGAACTCAGGACCTCACGCTCACTAGGCAGGTACTGTGCCACTGAGCTATATCCCTGGCCCTATGTAGGAGCTCTACTCAAATTCACCAGTCTGAAGCTGAAAATTAGTATCTTACTTTAATTTGTGTTCCCCTGTGTGTTAGTGAATAGGGGCACTTTTGTCACACAGTTGGATGTTTTTCTTCTCTGAATTGTCTATTCATATCATTTTTATTTCTCTGTTAGGTTGTTTGTCTTTCTTATCAGTTTATCAGAGTCCTTTTTTTTTTTTTTTTTTTTGGCAGAATCGGGGATTGAACTCAGGCCTTTGCACTTTCCAGGCAAGCACTTATTCTACTGAGCCATCTTCCCGGCCCCCATCAGAGTTCTTTGCATTTTAATTATACTGGTTAACTTTTGTCTATCTTCTGCATTACAAATATTTCTTCCAAATCTACCATTTGGGGGCCAGGGAGATGGCTCAGTGGAATAAGCACTTTCCTGGCAAGTGCAAGGGCTTGAGTTCCATCCTCGGTTCCGCCACAAAAAAAAAATCTACCATTTGTCTTTTCTTTTGGGTTTTTTTTTTAAATGTATTTGGTACAAACTCATAGTGATCCTTCTGTTTCAGTCTACCCAGCACTGGGATTGTAGGCATGTGCCACCACGCCGTTTTCTATTCTTTTGTCTTGACATTGCTTATAGTGTGTGTGTGTGTGTGTGTGTGTGTGTATTTGTTGTGTTGTTTTACTTCCTTTCTGAGACAGGGTCTCACTATGTAGATCAGGCTTGAATTCTCTATGTAACTCAGACTGGCCTCCAAATTGTAGTGATCCTCCTACTTCTGCCTCCTCAGTGCTGGGATTACAGGCATGTAGCACCACGCCTGACTAAAAATATCTGTCTTTAGATCTGGGTTTCCAATTTTGGCTGAGAAGGTCTAACCCTTATGCAAAGTCCGGATCATACTGCCAAAATTTTTATTGAAGTATAACATACATATGAATGACGCACATATTTTTATGGATCAATGAATTCTCATGAGGCAAACACACTTACTGAAACAAAGAGCCAGATCCAGAAACGAAACTTAGCTGAGCGTGGTGGTGAACACTTGTAATCCCAACACTCAGGAGGCTGAGCTGAGGGGAATCTCCATGTGTCTGAGGCCAGCCTGTGCTACATAATGAGTTCAAGGCCAGCCTGAACTATATAGGAAGACCCTGTCTCAAGAAATAAAGAGAAAACATAAAGAGAAAACAAATAAAATCTACATATCATACCCAGCATGCCTGGAATCCCAGCACTTGGGAAGCTGAGGCAGACAGATCAGATCGTTGAGAGTTGAAGACTGGCCTGGGCTACAAAGTGAGCTCAAGGTCAGCCTGAATTGCAATGAGATCCTGTCTCACAAAGATATGCACAGGGCTGGAGCAATGGCTCAATGGAATAAGCGCTTCCCCAGTTCTGCCAGGAAAAAAAAAAGACACACACTGAAAAAAATGTACATACTGCTCTGCATTCCTTTAGGATCCTTTCCACCCACTTTTCTCCCCAAAGTGAACTTGCACCCTTTCACAGAGAGGGTTTAACCTTGACCGATTTTTTTTTTTTTTAAACTGGAGATCAAACTCAGTACCTTGCACTTGCCATGCAGACCCTTATGCCACTGAGCTATCTCCCAGCTCCTTGACCTTCATCTTAATAAATGCTCACCCCTGGGTGTCCTCTGTCTCTATCTCAGCCCCTCCTTGTGAGATCACATCGCGTCGCTCGCTAGTTCCATCCCCCTAGTTCCATCCCCCGCTTGGCTCCGCTTTTGCTCGTAAACGTTTCACACTTTATCTGCTGCTCTGCTGATGGACATCTGATCACCTTCCAATTTGGGGCGATTCCAAACCGTGCTGCTGCGAACATTCTTGTTCTTTAGGGAGTGCACGTCTGCCCTACCATTGCACGCTTGGCCAAGAATGTGATTTCCTCCCATGCGGAACGTGCGTGTGCAGCACACGTGGGTGTCGCCCAGCGGTCGTCTCCATGGTTGTGTCGTTTGCATTCGCATCTAGGGGCGTCTCATGGGTCTACATGGCCTCATACTTTGGCATTTCAGCCTTCCTGTCAGCGACATGTGCTAATGTGGTATCACAGACTGTCTTGGCAGACCCTTAATATTTTATATTTTTCATGCGCATGTCTTTCATCCGTCTGGAATTTTATTTTTCAGATATGGTAAGATCAATGTCCCTTTGATGGTCTTCCAGACGCAGGACCAAATGTGCTGGATCAGATCTGGGCCTTTTGTTTAATGCATCCGAGTTGGAAGTAGGCCTCTGCCAGGTGAGGTGGAGGGAGGCAGATTCTCCAGGCCCAGGCATGCAGAAGCAAGCCTGCAGGTGTGAGCCAGCGTGCAACCGCACCAGTCTGCTCAGGTGTGGCCGCAATTACCGCGCAGCGTGGCCAGTGGCCCGGGAGGATGGGCATGCTCAGACCTTGCCATTCCCATAGTCCTACCACCAAGAAACAGACACGCCAAAGAAGGGTCCTCTCTGCTTCTGATGTTGATGTTTATTGATGTTAAGATCAGGTGTTTACGGTACCCAGCTCATTAATGAAATAATATACATAATGGGACTTAATGACTGTCTCACTTAACATAGAAGCTTTTGCCCCTAGGAGTGACATTTTGATGATCAAATCTAATCTTTTCTAAATTCAGACTGGCCTTGAACTACATAGCTCACACTGGCTCTGAATTCTCAGTGATTCTCCTGACTCAGCCTCCCCAGTGCTGGGATTACAGGCACACACCACCAGACCCAGCAAAATATGAGGATCTCAAACCAAACTGAGTGAGTTCTGCAGAGGGAAGTTACATGAGTAATGAAGCAGTTTCCCACCAGAGAGTATTTTAACTCCTACAGATAATTGTAGAAAATATGCTGAAATTACAAGGTGCGGTTTTCTTCTATCAGATTGGCAAAGATTTAGAAGTCTGATAATACCCAGTACAGGTGGGAATGTAGAGATTCCATTTGGCAGGAAAAATAAATTATCCCAGCTTCTGAGAAAGCTCACTCAGCAGTATACGTCAAGATGTTAAATGCAATGACCCTTAAGCCCAGTGATTCCTCCACTAAAAACTATGCACTAAGCTACACTATCCCACACACATATGTACAAAAATACTAAGGAAGTTCACTGTAGCATTTCAATTATGAAGTACTATAAAACTGAAAACAACTAAAAACTGTCTCTTATTAGGATGCTAAGGAAATACATTAAGGCCATCCAAACCGTGGAACAGTGTTAGGCATTTCCAATGCCGAGGCAGAGGCCTGTGCGGTGGCACATACCTGTGGCCCCCGCTCTCAGGAGGTTGATACAGGAGGATCCCTGTGAGTTGGAGGTCAGCCCAGGCTACTTCGTGACTTCAGGCCCAGCCTGAACCACAAAAGGAGACCCTACTTCAAAAACCTAAAACTAGGGCCAAGGAGATGGCTCAGGGGAATAAATGCTTCCTTGGCAAGAACAAGGGCCTGAGTTCAATCCTCAGCTCTGCCAAAAAAAAAAAAAAAAAAAAAAAAAAACCTCTAAAATCATAGTGGCTGAAGTAGGCCTCTATGGTCTGACATAGAAAGAGGCCCTATGTGTGCTTGTGTGTGTGTGTTCCTGAAGCTTGCCAACAGAACACCGAGCTATATCCCAAGCCTTTATTTTTAAATTTTTATTATGAAACAGAGCATCCAAAAGTTGCCAAGGTTGGCCTCAAAGCACCGTGATCCTTCTGCCTCCTCTTTCCAAGTGCCCGGATTATAGGCATGCACTCTATCCCAGGCTGGGGAATAGTGTTAGATGCAATCTTCTGCACCTTTCACTTTTTACAGTGAGCATGTATTTCTAAATGATGGAAAATAGGAAATGGGGCTGGGGTGATAGTGGTCAGTGGTCTAAGTGCCTGTCTGGCAAGGGCAAGGATCCGGGTTTGATCCCTGGTACCACAGTGTCAGCTCTGCACTGAGCCAGCCACCAAAACCAGGTATAGTGGTTTTTACATGCCTGTAATCCCAGCACTCAGGAGGCTGAGACAGAAAGATCTCTACAAACTGTGTATTGAAACCTTGTATCAAAAAATAAAGAAAAAAAAATAAAGAAAGAGAAAACAGGAAATAACCCAAATTGTTCTTGACCTGGACAACGCAGGTAACATTTGTCCAGTGGAGGTATAAGTTATTCCCCTGCCCAACTGTGGAAGCAGTTGGTTTTCTATCAATAGACCACTTCTTTCCTTATTATTTCATAACCATTCCTGATCTCCAAAGTGATTATCTAGTGTCTATATTGACCTTTGAACCAGCTGTTAACCTGTTCCTGGTTTCATTCACTAGTGAGTTAAAAAAAAAAAAATTGTCGACATATGTTTATCTTATGTTTTTATAAGGTACGATTTTTCTCTTTAAAATACTATCTTTAAAAATTATATATTATCTTATAATGAAGTGGAGACCAGTTGAGGAAAACATCTGCCAGAACTTAATGGTTGTGGATACACTGTAATGCCAACCCCAGCCCTTGGGTGGGAGCACTGGACCCATAATTTCTTGGCTGTTGCGTTTTACCTCATCAAGTAACAAGGACTGAAATAGTTTTTAAAATTGTCCAGTTTTATTAATACACATTCTCAGTGTATATAAAGTTTACAGTCATCATGGGGAGTTGGGATTTGTACATTTTAGTATCCCCCTGTGTCCCCCTGAAGTTGTGTGTGTGTGCGTGTGTGTGTGTGTGTGTGTGTGTGTGTGTGTGTATTTGTTTATTTGTTGAGTTAGTTATTTGAGACTGTGTCTTGCATGTAGTTCAGGCTCCGTTGAAATCACTGTGTAGCCCGGGCTGGCCTCGAACTCCTAGCAACCCTGAGTGGTTGGATCATGAAATTGCTTTTAATTGGACTTGAATTCTCAGCCCATAGAGTTCACCGAAAGCTGCCTGCCCACAAATATACTCGAACACAGGCACACACATGCATAACACCCCTGGGGCTCCATGGTCTGGAAGTATCTCCCAGCCTCGGGTCCTCCTCCCCGGTCTACCGGAGCCAAGGCCAGGGTGGGCAGTTCCGGCTTGTGCACCAGAGCGACCCTGGCCCAGCGTCTCAGGCCAGGCGTGGAGCGGGCGGGGTGCGGCGGTGCTCGAGGGGAACCAGCCAGCCTTGCAGAGACCTCAGTCACACGTGGAGCCAGGCCCCCCAGGGAGCCATTCCCGAGTCCCTGAGCAGCCCAAGAAAGCTCCCCAGAAGCGGCATCCTCTGCGCGGCGCTTTGCAGACCCAGGCGGAGGTGCTGAGGTGGAAGGACTGAGTGGGAGGGAAAGACCCGGGCGGGCGTCGGTGTGCTGATCGGCGCTTTGCTTTCAGCTGAACGAGGACCCCGCCCGGGTGGCCCTGCTGCGGGCTCGGGGCGCCCTCTGCCGGCGTTCGGCAGCTCTGCAGAGCTGCGGGAGGCCCCGCCCCAGTCTCGCCGCCTGCCGCAAGCTGCACCTTGCGGTCTGGGCACAATCGCGGGAGCTCACGGAGAATCCTTGCCCAGCGCCGCAAGGCCCGAATTCCATCGTCAGCACCACAAAAATGAATAAAATCAGTGAAATTCCATCTCCAACGATGCATCTGTGCGCACACATTTGTTGAAAAGTATCTTCAAAAATAATACACCCAAAAACTGAATACTGGCATTTAAGATTTTTTTTTTTTTCCGGAACCGTGAATTAAACTCAGGCCCTTAGCTTGCCAGGGAAGCGCCTATTCCACTGAGCCATCTTCCTGGCCCCTAAGTTGATTCTTTTTTTAAGTACCTATGCTTTTCTTTATTTCCAAATAATATTAAACAATGGTTTTTTGGTTTTTGTTTTTAGTTGGGGGTCAGTGGTTAAGGGTCTCACTAAGTCGTCCAGGCTAGAATTTGCAGCAATCCTCCTGCCTCAGCTTCCTGAAATGCTGGGATTGTAGGCATGAGTCATCACACCAATTTTTTTTTTTTTTCTTAAATAGCAGAAAAGCTTTCTTATTTTCTTAACCACCCAGACAGTGAAGACAGGGGCTTAGAGGATTGTCTCGAAGAAAGACAGCTCGGGAATCAGTCACAGTGCTAATAAATACCACGTGACAGTGATTATACATTTTCCACGGTGCTGGCGGTAACAAGTTAGCAGCGTGACCTGACTGAAGGAGCACAGATTTGGACATGGATCAGGAAAACTGGTAGGAAGAAACTGCTCCCCAGTGCCTACTCAAGTTGTAGTGGGTAAAGTATCGGAAAGATGTGCCAGCGTTTTGTTGTGAAGAGCCAGTACATATACCGTAACCACGTGGCTTCCATCCCGTAACAGGCCCATACCCGCTGACAGGGGCACACGGGTTTTCTGCGGCAGCAGAAAGGGTCCTCACCACACCGGCCCGGCGACCTCAGGCTGCAGGAGGCTCTGAGTGAGGATGCGACAAGGCAGCCTGTCACCTAGGGTCTGGTCCCTCAGATTTTCCCAGGCAGGCAGACAGCACCAGAAACTGTATGTGAGTCCTCTGCCTTCAGGAAAAGGGCAGAGTGGAATTTGCTGAGAAGCAGGCAGTGCAGTCTGTTTTTAATTTCATTCTCAAAAAGAAAAGAAAAACAGGAAGCTTTCATCATGACTTTTCTCTCTTGTATCTTTTGGGAAATTAACTTCAATATAGCTTTAAACATATGTCATTTTTGATGTGAAGATGTTATCTATTTGCTAGGCGATATTCCCAGTGATGTGCTGTCTGCTTTTAATTTTTGAAGGTATTCTTAATTGTCCTAAACAGTAAAATAGAGCCAAAAACTAAGAGAAAACGTGTTTTACAGGTTCAACATGAGGTCGGATTCAACCAAAAAAAAAAAAAAAAAAATCTTTATGCAGCAGATTGTAATGAACTGTAAAGTTACTTGCAAGGATGATTTAGAAATAAATTAATAGCAGTATTAATTCAGTAGAGGGAAAACTATAAGCATGAATAGGCATGAAGTGATGTCATGGTCATTTCCCGTGTTGTTGGAACAAAATATCTTCCACCTACAATTTAAGAATGGCGAGGTTTACTTTAGCTCATGTTTCAGCCCATAAAGGTGATGCAAGGAAAAGGAGCGTAGCAAAGTGCCTGGCGGAGGACAGCTGCTCGGAGCATGGTGCACCAGAAGAAAGGAAAGAAGGAGGGAATACACCCATCTGGCCACACCCATCAGGGTCACGCCCACCCTTGCCACGCCCCCAGGAAGCCATCTCCTTCCACCAGCCTCCATCACCTTCAACTTGAACTAATTGTGATGGAGATTAATCCACTGATAAGTATCACACCCTCATGATTCAATCTTTTGGGGCCCTCTATATACAAACCACAAGTCTTGCTAGCAGAGTTCACATAACAAGACCCCGGTATGTGTCTTTATGTCCTCTGGTTTCTCCCTCTTCTTACAAAGCCACCAGTGTTCAATCATGAGGTCTCCAAAGTAGGGCGTGTTGGAAGCTGAGGCAGGAGGATCCCTATGAATTCAAGGCCAGTCTGGACCACATAGTGGGATCCTAGCTCAGAAACAAAAAACAAACCATGGGGGCTCCATCTGCTGAATTTATCTAACCCTGATTTCCTCCCAAAAGTTTTCCTCTAAACACTATCGCTAGATCCTCTTTTCCCTCTCTTAATACTTGACAGAATTAAATTTGAACACACGAAGCTGGAGGACACACTCCAAATGAATCCAAACCGCCACATGCAGCTAGTCTCAACAGATCACATAGTGTGCTTCTATTTGTAGAATTCTCAGAATGACAAAATTATATATCTGGAAAGATGAGTGGTTGGAGGACTGTGGGTGTAGGGACGGTGGAATGCTGGGGTGGGTGTGTCTAAAAAGGGTAGTACTAGCTCCTAGTAGCAGCTACCCATACCTCTATGTATGAAAAAAATGCTATAGAAATGTGCAACGCATTGTACCAATGATAATGTACTGCTTCTGATGCTCCCCTGTAATTATGTAACATTTACACAATAGTAAGGGTACATGGGATCTTCCTGCACAATTTTTGCAATTTCCTGTGAGTCCATATTTTGAAATACAGTAAAAAGCATTCTTAAGAGAAGTAATGATGGGCCTGGGGAGATGGCTCAATAGAATAAGCGCTTGCCTGGCAAGTGTAAGGCCCTAAATTCAATCCCCAGTACCACAAAAAAAAAGTAATGAACAATTAATAAACAACAATTTAGATAAATTTCAAGTTAATTATCCTGAGTGAAAAAGCCAAATTAAGAGTATAGAGCCAGCAAAATAACTCAGTGGACTAAAGCACCTGCTTAGGCAAACTTAAGCAAGCTCAAGGACTACAGTTCAATACCTGGCACCACACAGGTTGCCAGCCCCACCCCCAGGGCAAAGTGGCACAGGCCTGGAATCCCAGCGATGGGGAGGCTAAAAGCAGGAGGATCACCACGAGTCCAAGCTGCGTAGTGAGACCCTGCAACAACCAAATACATAAAAAAAAAAAAAAAAAATAAGACAGGAGCCGGGCATGGTGGCGCATGCCTGTAATCCCAGCACTCGGGAGGCCGAGGCAGGAGGATTGTTGTGAGTTCAAGACCAGCCTGAGCTACAAAGTGAGCTTAAGGCCAGCCTGAACTGCATAGAGAGACCCTGTCTCAAAAAGACAAAAAAAAAAAGAAAAAAAAAGGAAAGAAATAAAATAGTATAAATCTGGTATGCTGGTGCATGTCTATAATCCCAGAAGTCTGGGAAGCTGAGGCAGAAGGATCAAAAGCTCATGTATCCTTAGTGACTTAGCAAGAACCTGTGTCAAAATTTAAATAAATAAAAAGGGCTGGTGATGTAGCTCAGAGTGAAAGTCTTGGGTTCAATCTCTTCTACTGGGGCCAGGGAGATGGCGCAGTAGAATAAGTGCTTGCTTGGCAAGCTCAAGGGCCTGAGTTTAGTCCCTGGTTTTGCAAAAAAAAAAAAACTTGTACTGAAAAAAATAAAAAGCACACAATGTAAGATTCCATTTATTTAAAACTCTGGAAAGTAGACAGTGATCTGTAGTGACAAGAAGTGGCCCACTGAGCACCTCAGTATAGGACATAAGGGGTGTTTGGGCAGGAAAGTTACAAAGGCCATGAGAAAATTTAGGGGAGTGGATATGAACACTACATTGGTCGTAATGAGGGTCTCAGGGTATGCAGATAGACTACCTTATCCTTTTGTACACTGTAAACATTGAGCAGTTTATTAGATAGCCATGTTTTATCAATAAGGGTACTAAAAATGTTAAGTGTCAGAAGAAAAAACCTTAAAGATGTACAAGATCTTTATATATAACAGCCTAGTGTGTGTTTGGGAAAAGTTTAGGCAGGACCTAAGTAAGTGGGCTCTCTCATGGTTTTAGATTGGACAACAGGTATGATACAGATATGCATCCTCCCCCAAAACTGATACAGATCTTGGGTGTTTTGTTTTTGAGACAAGGTCTTCCTAGTAGCTCGCTGGCCTTGAGCTTGCTCTATACCTGAGGCTGGCCTCAGAGTTGTAGTGATCCTCCTGCCTCAGCCTCCTGAGTGCCAAGATGGCAGGTGTGCACCATTGTGCTGGGCCTTTTTTATTAAACAATGAATCTAGGGGCCTGAGGAGATAGCTCAGTGGTCTAAGCACTTGCCTGGTAAGCACAAGGGTCTCAGTTCAATCCCTGGTTCTGCAATAAAAATGAAAGAAAGAAAAATTATCTTACCAGGCATCAATCAAGCCCAGAGGGTGCTAATTGATAGTCTTTTTTTTTTTTTTTTTTTTTTTTTTTGCAGAACTGGGGATTGAACTCAGGCTCTTGTGCTCACCAGGGAAGCACTTATTTCACTTAGTCATCTCCCCAGCCCAAGAGGCTGCTAATTGAGATAAACAAACAGACCATGTAAGCCATCCACCCTGCATCTCTGCCATCAAGATACTGCCTAATTCGCTCCCACATAGGCTTCCCCAGGACAGCACTGAATCCCACAGGCCAAGAGCTCAGTCCCACAAAATTGTCCCACTGCAGGCCCAGTCATGACTCCAGGTTTCCGGAACTTCTGGTGACTGGCTCCAAATCGGGGCTTCCAGGTCCTTCTGATTTGTGAGAGCAGCTGGCAGAATTCAGGGAAACACTATCCTTACTTTTGCCAATTTCTTATATTGGATTTTGTTGTTTCTGAATCAGGATTTCACTCTGTAGCCCAGGCTAGGCTTGGGAATCCTCCTGCTTTAGCTTCCCAGGTGCTGGGATTACACTGTTCTTGTGGTGTTTATTTGCTTATGGTTTGTTGGTTTTACGAGACAGGGTTTGCTATGCAGCCCTTGCTGACTTTGAACTCATAGAGATCCACCTGCTTCAGCCTCCCAAGTGCTGGGATTATAGGCATACACCACCTCACCCAGCCCCTTTTGGTTTTTACAGAAGCAGTATATATGACATGACTGAAGTGTACAGAACTGTGTCAAATATGGTTGCACAGAGAGTCTGGCCAAGCACTACTACAGAACAAGGAAGCCCAGAAAGGCCTATATTTCAGATTCTTCAGCCCTCCTTCCTTGAGGCCAGAGGCCAGGCTGCTTCTGATATGAGGGCCTTATCTTCTACTGTCAGCTAAGATGGATCACAGAACTCACTTATAGCCAGTGGCTCCAAAACTGGAGAGTAATGGGGTTTCTATAAACTGCCTGGGCAAGAGAAATTCTACTTGTCATGGGGAAGGGTGTTGAAAGGAGAGAAGGTGACAGACAGACAGGCAGACTGTCCTTGCTTCCTGAAGCTTGCTCTGAGGCCTGCAGAGCTCCAACATTATTTTAATCTATTTGGAGATAATGAGGCTGTGACAATAATGCACCAGAACTGTGGGTGGAAATAAGAACTATATTTATAGATCAAAGCACACAGACACTATGCTAGGTTCTCCTATGATACCACTGCTTCCCACAACCAAATTATAAAGTAGTAATTATTTTGCAGGGACAGAAACCGAGGGGCCAAAAAGTCAAATAACTTGGCCGGGCATGGTGGCATACTCCTGTAATCCCAGCACTCAGGAGGCTGGGGCAGGAGGATTGCTCCAAGTTTGAGGCCAGCCTGGCCTACAAAATGAGTTCAAGGCCAGCCTGAACTGCACAGTGAAACCCTGTCTCAAAAAGACTATCAAGGGCCAGGGAGATGGCTCAGTAGAATAAGTGCTTCCCTGGCAAGCACAAGTGCCTGAGTTCAAGCCCCAGTTCCAAAAAAAAAAAGACATATCAAAAAGTTAAATGGGGGTGGGGCTTCCCATTTAGCTCAATTGTTTCAGTGACTGCTTAAACAAAGCACTCAGGACCAGGCTGCTGTGGTTAGATCCCCAGACCCTCAGACCTTATCAGACCTGCCCTGAAGGCATCCCGAGCCAGTGCAAAAAAAGTCCTTCTGAACTTTTAGGCTGCGTGGATGGCTCAATCCCTGGTCCTGCCCCCCCCAAAAAAAGTTAAATGATGGAAAAAATTACATAATTTACTTGAAGCCACACAGTGGGTGGCAGAAGTAGAGATCTGAAACCAAGCCTTGAAGCCTCAATTTATTCTAAGTGTGAATTACTGGTTGTCCTGCAATGACCATTTGCCACCTCTCCTGTCTTTCAGAACCCTGGCTTTGCTGGGATGTCCCCAGCCTCTGTGCTGTCACAAGGATGACAGAGAAAAAGCTGCCTGGGCCCCCAAAGGGCTTCCTTCTACTAGAAATCTGGTGGTGGTGTCTGGGACACCTGCTGGGGGGGTGTCCTCTGTCCTCTGCCCACCTCCTCATTCATTTGTCCTACAAAGCTCACGTGTTCTGAGTCTCCTGTGTTCCCAGACTCAGCATCTACTTCTGGTCCACAGCTGCCCATGGCAGCATGGCAAACCAGGGTCAGGACCTTGTCACACCCCACAAGCTAAGAAGGTCTCTCCTCCTGTTTTGTGCAGAAATTCTTGTTACATCAAGGGACTCTCGGGCCTTCCCACTGTTTTGCTGCTACTGTTCCTATCAACCTGATTTGAGGCAGGAGAGAAGGCTTCAGGCTTCTTGTAGCCCAGGGGTACCTCTTATTACCATCATACTCCCTTCAGCAGTTCCTCCAGATAAGCAACATCCTCCACACTCTTCACTGGCCCTATCATGCTGTGGGAAAAGTCCTCAGAGGACCCCTTTTGGTTGGCACACTTTTTCCCATTCCTGATTTCTATCTGGGATAGAACAGATGGAGATATGAAACCTCAGAGCTGTTGGCCTTTCTGCTCCATGGCTTCTCACAGTACTTCCTCTGTGCCCCCAAAACTTACCCCTGGAAACACTCCTCTTTAAAAAAAAAAAAAAAAATTAAAAGCAGAATATAAGGGCCAGCCAGATAGCTCAGGAGACTAAAGCACCTGTGTAGGTAGGGCCCAGTGGCTGAGGTTCAATCCCCAGCATGCAGCGCAGGCCTCACCCTGAGGGTGCACTGAGAGGGAGATTGAGACTGGGCATGGTGGTGTGCGCCTGTAATCTCAGCACCTGGGAGGCTGAAAACAGAAGGATCACTACAAGGCAAGTCAGAGCTGTGCAGTGAGACCCTGTAGACCCTGTACCAAATACTTTTTTAAAAAAGAGAAGAATATATTTATCTAAGACAGAAAGCTTCTGTCTTAGAGGGAATCTGAGTGGGTTACTGAGGACCCTGCCTTTTCTAGGGATTTTTATAGAGCAAAACCACGAGGTGATGTGGATCTAACGTGAAGAAAAATGGGAAATTAGGAGGTGGATATGAGGTGAGACAAAACTAGAGTCAACCAATATGATTACAAGCATCATTGCTCTGGTAACATAGAATATGGATCACATGGGGAAGCAAGTCGTGTATCAAGCGAGCAGGAAACAGAACAGGGCTTTTCCTGGAGGCAGTGTCCCTGGAAACACCCTTAAGGAGCTCTAGCTGACCTTTGCAATTGTGCATATCCACAGCCCAAACCAATTAACAGCAAACACCAGGCAAGAGGTCAGGCGTGGTGGTGTGGACCTATAATCCCAGCACTTGGAAGGCTGAGGCAGGAGGATCCCTATAAGTTTGAGGCCCAGCCGAGCTACCTAGTGAGTTCAAGGCCAGCCTGAACTACACAGTGAATCCTTGTCTTAAAAAAAAAAAAAAAAAAAAAATACCAGGGACTAAGTTAAAATTCTCAGCAAAAAACAGTCTGAACTGTCAGTGGTGTTGGGATCTGATCAGTCATGTCTGGTGGAGGGAAATCCTGACAACTAAAGGCCGCAATTGGGAGCTTGGGGAACTCAAAGCGCATGTCTCTAGCAAGACAAGAGACAGGCAGCTCAGGGGTCAGCTTCATACCATCTCCATGCTCTGGAGCTCTTCATTCCCAAGAGAGGCTAAGTCTCCTCCTGACCCTCTCCTTTGCTAGGGTCAGGTGGGCTGGGTGGGGTGAACTAGGGAAGGTAAGTGACCAGGATGAGAATGTGTTGGTGTGAGGGTGCTGCAGAGAATGAAGACTGCAGGGCAAGATCAAAGTCAGGGAAACAAAAGTTTCACTGCCAAGTCCAAAGGTCAAGAGAAGAGTGGAAAATCGAATGCACAGCCAAGGTCAGGAGCCTGCAGAAGCGGAAAACTGGAAAGAGGCCAGGGTACAGGCGCAGGCAGGGCACGGGGCCTGCTGAGAATGGCCTGGCATGGAGCCTAGCTTTAGTGGTGCTTACCCAGGACTCCACACACAGGGTTATGCCAAGGGGCCAGAGCTAAATTCAAGTGACATCACCAAGTGAGAATAAGGCAAGCCAGGTTTCTCAACCCAGGTCCAGAACCCTCGGTGTCTTAGTTCACTTCTCTAAGGTCAATAAGAGGAACAACACCAGTAAAGAGGTGATTTTAAGGCTTGCATGTTGAATCAGGCTACCTTCAGTCTCCAGCGAGGCCATGAAGGCTTGAGAGCCTCGGCCACCTTTCTAGGGCTCAGAACCCCTGCTTCGAGAGTCCCAGCTGCAGCAGGGATTGGGCCTGGAAGAAGTGAGTTACGAAACTAACGAGGATGGACTGAGGAGGATTAACAGGGATAGAGCGACTACTGACAATCGCAAGGCGACTGAGCTGATGTTAACGCGAGGTGTACCCACCCTTCATGATCTATTTCGTTTCACTGAGGAAGCAAGCCTATTCCTGCCCCTGCTACTCTTGGACGCAGAGATCTGCATCTTTGTTCTGCCTCCTGCAGGGTCACCGAAGTGAGCCGAAGCAAGACCAGGCCCGTGGCGTCATTACAGCCCCGCCCCTTGGGGGGCCTGGCGCGTCAGTGTGGCGTAGCGTGCGTGTGACGTCAGCGCGCGCCGAGCCCGGAAAAGGCGCGGGCTGTGAGCTGGAGCTGCGCTGCTGCGCGCTCCTCAGAGCCCATGGCGCTGTGGCGCGGCTCCGCCTGCGCGGGCTTCCTAGCGCTGGCCGTGGGCTGCGTCTTCCTACTGGAGCCGGAATTGCCTGGCTCGGCGCTCCGCTCGCTCTGGAGCTCGCTGCAGCTGGGACCCGCGCCACCGGGACCTCTTTCCCCCGAAAGCCGCCTGGCGGCCGCCTGGGACACACTCATCGTACAGCCGGCCCGGCGCTGGCGCCGCGTGGCCGTGGGGTGAGTGCCCACGGGGCCTGGGTCTCTGCGCCTCCGAGGTCCGCTTTGCAGATCGGGCTGCTGGGCAGCCGGGAGGTCGAGGCCCACGGGGTTCTGGCGTCACCGGGAGGCAACGGTCGTCTAGGTTGAGGCTCTGTCGCGTGTGCTGCAGGGACTCAGCAGACCGCCTGTCCTGTCCCCTGGGCCCGGCTCCTCATCCCTGTGAGATCAGCATGCATCATCTCTCGCGACCCCCTTCACGCCACCTTTCTGCTCGAACTTCCCATCTCCAACTTTCAGCTCCTGCCCTCGATGACTGTTTTTGGCAGAGGTGCTTTCTGTTTTCTCATTCTGAGGCATTTTTCCTCTTACTTCTGAACTTGCTGAAAATGAATGGGCTCTGCCTTTCCTGACTTTCTTCATGTCTTGCTTTCCATTTTTTAACGATGTCCTGCGTAGAGACCACCACTTTCGCTGGTTTTCAAATTCATCCTTTCAGTCTGCGTGACCAGCGGTCTGCAGCCTTCCACGCGTTTAACACGCCCTTCTTGAAACACTTTTCTTTCTCTGACTTAAGTGACATTGCATATTTAAGGTTCTTACAAATCACAGCGCCTCCTCTAGTTGTACTTCTCTAGGAATGTAATTATTTCTTTTACACTAACTTGAGTCCCTGGCTCCACTTCACTTGACTTTCATGCCTAACTTCCAAAGCATTGTGCAAAAGCAGACCCATCATGTACCCTACCATTTTGTGCGAGTGTTGGGGCCAAGAGGGGATAGAGCAAAGTTCTTCTAAAGACCTAATGAAATAAACCATGTTCCCTATCTAGCATGGTGCCCCCTTTTGAAAGTACTTAAATGTTAGCTAATTAGCACAGGCACTGCTCAAGATATGTCTTTTACCTCTTTCAGATTTGGTTCTTTTCACTCACCTTATTTAGTTGCATTCCCTGGCATTGTGGGAGTTCACGCAACAGAATGTCCATCAGCTACATCGTTCACTTAGGTTTGTGCCAACTTCTCAGGATACGATACAGTGAAGCAAGGTCCCTGCTTCTTTCACTGTTAAGCAGATGCCGTGTATTCGTTACTGAAGTAATCATTTTGGGCTGCTAGGACAGTGCCATAGACTGATGACTAAACAACAGAATTTTTTTTCCTCTTGGTTCCAGAGGCTGATAATACAAAATCAGGATAGTAGTATATTTGGGGGTTTTGCTTTTGGTTTATAGTGGGCTTTTTGTTCACTGCATAGCCCATTCTGGCCTCTTACAGCAATTTTCCTGACTTAGCCTCCCAAACGCTGGGATGACCAGAGTGCATCACCATGCCTGCCTGGTTGTTTGGTCAGGGCCTTGCTTCCAGTTTGCAGTTGGCCAGCTTCTCAGTGGCCTTCAGTCTGTGTACATGCCCCTTCTCTGTCTCTTGCTTTTACACAGACACCCATCCTGATCTCTTATTAACCTTCATACTTCTATGTCCAGATATAGTCACATTGAGGGTTAGGGCTTCAAAATAGGCCTTCAATGGGGGCAGGGGATACCACTCTATTAAAGTTATGAAAAGTGGTTTACTGAACTAGTGGTAAAACCAAAGTTGTCATGGTGACCCAAAAAAGGGTAACTCTCCCCAGAATAGGATATAAGAAAAAGCCCCAGAAAGTCACTGTTGCCATCGAGTAAATCACCCCAAAATGTAGTAGCTTAAAACAGTAGCCATTTTAGGGCTGACCAGTTAGCTCAGCAGACTAAAGCACCTGCTTAAGGCAGGCAGAGCAACTGGGTTCAGTCCCCTGTATGCTGTGTCAGCCCTGCCCCCAGGGTATGCTGAGATGATTGAGCTTGGTGGAAGCCTTAATCCAGCTCTTTGGAGGCTGAAAACAGGAGGATCACTACAAGTCTGATCTGTGTAGTGAGATCCTGTAACACCCTGTATTAAAAATACATAAAAAATAAAAATAAAAAAACAGAGGCTAAGAAGATAGCTCAGTAGAATAAGTGCTTGCTTGGCAAGCACAAGGGCCTGAGTTCAACCTCCAGTTCTGCCAAAATAAATAAATAAATATAAATATAAAATAAAAAGCAGCCATTTTATATTTTGTTATTCAGAGGTTTTGTTTATTTGTTTGCTTTTTGTGGTACCATAGATTGCTAGGTAGGACCTCTACAACAGACAGCTCTCTCTCTCTAACCCTTTTAAAATTTTTATTTTGAGACGAGGTCTGGCTAAGCTGCCTGCTGAGGAGACTGGTTGACTTGCTGGAATTGTAGGATCCTTTAGAGAGGTCCCCTCAGGTCTTGGGGCCTTGATGACGTTGGAAGGCCAGGACCAAAATACTGGCTGTTTTCTTAGTCCAGTTACCTTTTTAGCTTTGATCTCTAAGCTTTGGTTGTTGGCCATCCTATTGAGCATCTTGAAATAGAAGTTTGGCTAGAGAACTTTTTTTTTTTCATATTTTAGAAAAAGATCTACAGGATGTTCAGGATCTCACTATTAGATTGGCCTTATAGTGATCTGCCTGTTTACAGCCTCCCAAGAGCTGGGATTACAGGCACACCACCATGCCCAGTCTCAATTGCCGACTCAGTGGGCCCTGGAGGTGGGGCCAGCACGGCAGGGCCAAGGCTTGAACCTCCAGCCCCCATACCTGCTTGCAGATGCTTTAATCTGCTGAGCTATTTGGCCAGCCCAGAGAACTTTTTTTTTTTTTAATCAATCATGACTGTATTAGAAGACAAATTTCTATGGAATGTTAACAGTTATAAAGTTTTATTAGAACAGTTTAAAGTCAAAAGTAAAGATAGCATTTAGCTTACCCATTACAGTGACATACTATAACCATGGGATTTTAAAAAATATATTGGGTGGGGTGAGGTAGTTCAGCAATCTAAAGCACCTGCTTAGGCAAGCTTAGGCAGGCGCAGGGGACTGCAGTTTGATCCCTGGCACCAAATGCTGCACCAGCCTCACTCTCAGGGCAGGCTGAGAGTGATATATATACATACATACACACACAGTGGGTATAGCTCAGATGCACAGTTGGATTCCCAGTACCAAAACAATGCTTAGTGGTCTAAGCACCCGCCTGGCAAGTACAAAGACCTGGGTTCAATCTCTGGTACTGCATGCCATGCCAGCCCCCAGAACCCTGGGTGCATTGTGCTGGCTCTGAAACCAGGCATAGTGGTATATGCCTGTAATTCCAGTGCAGGGGAGACTGAGACAGGAAGATCACTGCAAGTATGAATGAACTGTGTAGTAAGACCCTGTACCAAATAAATACATATATAAGTTTTTGTAAAAAAATTAAAATGTATTTAAATTCTCATTTTAGCATAAAATAGCCTTTTAGTCACCTTTATCAAACAGTTACTATAAACAAGCTACCTAAATTTGTTACCTTTTTAGAAACCAATCTTTTCAGGTAGACTGTACTTATTTGTAGATATACTTAATAGATAACTGTTGCTCAGTTTTTAAATTTTAGTGCCATTGTCTGGATTGTATATCATTTAGGCACATTTAACTATCACAACACAACTGAATAGCTGTCACTACCATAACCCTGAAAAGTCCACCGTCATGAACAACTTAATTTCACATCTTAGAAGACACTTGGGAAACACATCATGTGTACCGTGATGTCAGTAATAATTACCATCACAGCTGTGCAGGCATCTTCATGTATTTATGTGGTTTTTGCTCTCAAGGCAAAATTTAGATTGTTTGAAAATAGGCTTATGAGGTATAACCAAATTGATGATAATATCTTTAGGCTATTACAAGTTTAAGAAATAGTGTTACCACAAACAGACTTACTACTCCATATACAACTGTATTTCATTTTTACAATAATAAAACATTGTCTTAGTCAACACTAGTACATATAGACCAAGGTTTGATTTTGTTGTTTGGTGGTACTGGGGATTGAACCCAGGGCCTTGTGCATGCAAGGCGAGAACTCTGAGCCACATCTCCAGCCTTAATTTTTTTTAAAAATAATTTTATTGAGAAACAAATAGCAATGAGACAGTTTTAAATCCGATTAGTAGGACAGTTTCAATAATTAATACATTGTGTATTGTTGTCTTAGTGGTTATCAACTGTACAAGAGGCAGATATGATATCCTGTCCACAAACACTATTGTACAAGGAACTCAACTCAGGACCTTTTTTTTGGCAGAACTGGGGATTGAACTCAGGCCCTTGCACTTAGCAGGGAGGTGCCTATTCTACTGAACCATCTCCCCAGCCCCATAAACATTATTAGAACAAATCTTTTCATTGAATTAAGAGAATGTAGCTGTATATCTATCCTATTTTGAATATATAGATACAGAATGGTTGTTCATTTGTATCCCCTTTTTTTTGTTTAGTTTTGTCAGAGAAGGGTATTCCATTGTCATTTAAATACTATAGATGCATGAATTCAGCAAATTATTCCAGTGTAGTCCAGTAGTCCATAATAGAGGTGGGTTATCTGCAGGACTGGCAATGTCAGAAGTTGTTGACTTGAGCCTTTTACAGCTCAGCATATTAATATGGCTGTACCTTTTATACTTCGTTTTTATACTTTTCTGCTGGATGGTTAAGACCAAGATAAAGCAGGATCTATATAAAAGAAGTGTAGCTTTTGTACTTAAGTTTTAAATGACAGGCAAGCTTAAAAAGATGCCAAAATTTTTCATCATTTACTACCTCTAAAGTCTAGAACCTCTATTGTCTAAAAGAATACTTAGTAGATACTTTACATGTGCTGAAGTTTTGTAGTCTTTACTCTCTGCTTCAAAACTTAGATTCATGGCATTTTTTAAATGTATTTATAGGGTCTGCAGGGTCTCACTACACAATTTGGATTCATAGTGATCCTCTTGTTTTCAGCCTTGAAAGTGCTGGGATTAGTCTCAGTCTCCATCTCAGTGCACCCTGGGGTGGGGCCAGTACAGCAGGCCTGGGATCAAACCCCTGGCCCCTGCATCTGCCTAAGCAGGTGCTTTAATCCGCTGAGCTATCTGGCTGGACCTTTGTTTTTATTTTTTAAGTTTTTATTTAGTTTGCATAAACTAACATGGACACGTTCAATCTTCAGTGAGCATCCATCCAGCTGCCTGCAACAGACACTGCTTTTGGCCCTATTTCCAGATTTCGGCTCCTACAGTATTTTGGGGGAGTTTTTTTTTTTTTTTTTTTTTTGGCTGGCTCAGGAGGCCTTCATGGCAAGTCTAGAATGGCCTGAAGGTCTGGGGATTGAACCACAGCATCCTGATTACTTTAAGAAGTCACTTAAACAGCTGAGCTAATGGGCAGGCTCCCTACAGTACTTTGGAAACAAATCTATTTTGTTTTTAGTTGTATCTGTAGTCCCAGAATGCTGTGTAAGTGAAATCATATATCCATTATCAACTAAGACAGTAGTTGTTCATTAAACCAATCACAGATTCTTAACATTTTACAAGCCAACATTTAAATAACCGTTAACTTTTTTAAAAAATCATTTATTTGGTACAAGGTCTTGCTACAGAGCTTAGGTTCATAGTGGTCCTCCTGTTTCAGCCTCCCCAGTGCTGGGATTACAGGCATGTGCCACCACACCTGGTTGTGGGGCAGCATGGCACACCCGGAATTCCAGGGCTGGCACGTCATGCGGTAACAGGTATCAAACCTGCATCCTTGTGCTTACCAAGCAGGCACTTAGACCACCGAGTTATCTCCCCAGCCAGTGATCTTTAACTCATAAAATAGTTAATAATCAAAAGCCTCACAGTGAAAACAAAAGAAAGTCTTAATCAACAGAAACTTTTTAGTTTTTTTTTTAATCTAGTTTTATAAATATAACCAAGAATATTTTAATATTTAAAAAATTTTTTTTTTTTTTTTTTTTTTTTTTTGTCTTTTTGAGACAGGGTCTCGCTATGCAATTCAGGCTGGCCTTAAGCTCACTTTGTAGCTCAGGCTGATCTCGAACTCACAACAATTCTCCTGCCTTAGCCTCCCGAGTGCTGGGATTACAGGCCTGCACCACCACACCTGGCTTAAAAATCTTAATATATATTAATATATGAAGACAGTTAGCACACCAATGTATTTTATGAACCTTGAGCTTATAAATAATACCTGTGATACTTGAATTTACCTTAACGATTGCTGAGTTAAATGTTATTAACATTTATAGGCATTAATTTTATTTGTACTTATTTAACTTAATCATTATTTTGGATGACTCATGAGAACCAAATTATAATACAGTTGACATTTTTAAGTAATATATTTTTATTTTATTTATTTATTTTTTTCACATAGAACAATAAGCATATTTCTTACATGAGCCAAGCCGGGAGGGAAGGTTTCATTTGCCTTTCAGGCCTGGGTTTTTCTCAGCTGAAACTCCAGCTCCTTGCCCTCTAGCACATGGCCATCTGTTGGGCCACTCCATCCTGGTCTTGATGCAGTGCAGGCAAGAAACTTGCCCTGCTGGAACTGCTCCTCCAGAAGACTGCTTATTCGGGGGTTCTTTTTCCTTTCATCAGACTTTTCTTTTGAATTTTCTTTAATTTTTTTTGTTTAAAATCTCCTCCCCCTGCTCCTCAGGAGTCAGCTTGGCTCCTTTTTTTCAGCCCAGGGGCCGTGCATAGCAGGATCCGCACCCCTGGAGGCCTGGGGTGCTGTCAGCACAGTGTGGTTCTTCACCAGGGTGTTGGTGCAGATCAGCTTGTTATTGGATGAATTGTAAACAATATCAGTGATCCTTGTTTTTGGAGTATGACACTCAGAACTCCAGAAAAAGTTTTCCACATCTAGCTGCAGGGCTCAGTACTTGTTGCCTCTTCAGCGGCGGGCTTGTTTGGGCTATGTGTATGCAGCAAGTGCCAGCCTTAGTGTTGGCAGCAGGGCAACCCAGTTCATACTTCTTTTTCTTGTGGAAAGGCTTTCTTTTGCCCTTAGTCTTGCAGCACTTGTGCCAGTTGTCCTGAGAGATGTCCATTGCTCAGCGCAGGCTGGAAAGAGCTATTTTTAATTTTTGAATCAAGAAAGATGTTACTGTACATACATAACAATAGGCATTGGTTTGCCTTTTTGTTTTTTTTTTGTTTTTTTTTAGAGACAGTGACTTGCTGTGTAGTGCAGACTGGCATTTAACTCCCTTATATAAGCCAGTCTGGTCTCAAACTCACAGCAATCCTCCTGCCTCAGCCTCACAGTGCTGGGATTACAAGTGTGTGTCACCATGCCCAAGGGTACATCCATTTTTTTTAGTATAATATATAGTTTATTATGTGTTATATATATTTTGTATTTATGAAAACTAACATAAACCATTCACCCAAATCATATATAATCTTTATGCTATCAAAAAATTTTTTAATGTATTTAGTACAGGGTCAATAGGGTCTCATTACACAGATTGCACTCGTAGTGATCCTCCTGTTTTTAGTCTCTGAAGTGTTGGGATTACAGCTACAGTCCACCAGTGCACCACCACACCCAGTCTCAGTCACTGTCTCACTGTACCCTGGGGGGGGGAGTGAGCCAGCATGATACACAGGGGGTCAAACCCCTGTCCTTGTGTCTAAGCAGTATGCGACCAGATTTTAAGGCCTTTAAGTTTTATGTAAACTTCAAGCTTATCCTGCAGTATTTTCAGTTTGAAAACCAATCCATAAGTGGTTTTCCACAGAAAACCCCAAGAAGTTTATAAGGGCAAAAAAATAAAAAAATGTGTAGCTAAAAAAAATTTTTTTTTTAAATGAGTCTGCATGGTTTTTTAGGAGTTTTTGTTTTTTGTTTTGGCAGAACCGGAGACTGACCTCAGGCCCTTGCATTTTCCAGGGAAGCACTTATTCTACTGAGCTATCTCCCTGGCCCTATAGGTTATTTTAACCAGCTATTAGAATATTAATAGAGAAGAAAAGATAAAACAATATATTGGGCCAGGGTTCTGCAAAAAAAAAAAAACCCAATATATTAAAGTGCATTTTAAATGTACTGGCCATGTTCAATTAAAATAATACATTACAGTCGTGAGCTTAAGACTAGAAGTAGAATCTCCTGCAGGTTCTCCTTTGCTCTTTTTCTCTATAAGGCACAACAGGATTGAATACTTTGGACTATCTAGGACCGTTGTTAACACTATAGACCAGAACAAGACATTATTCTGGTGCTTTCTCCTTTTCTGTAGCCCACATCTCCTATCCACCTTGTCTAGATTTCCAGAAACATATTAAGGAGCTTAATTATGCAGAATAACCCTGGGCATATTGTTGCCTTCCTTGGAAGGCAAGTGGGTGTCTTTTTGCTGAGAGTGAAGGTAAGTGCAGCATCTGGAGAGACAAGCTGCAGCGGGGGTTGGGGGGCTGGGTCGAAGCCCACTTAGTATCTCTAATGTTGGAGAGTAGTGTTTTCAGCCTCCCACGCACTGGGATACAGGCGGGTGCCACCCCTCAGTCTCAGTCGCCATCTCAGCGCAACTCCTCTGTTCCACAATGGACCCTGACCTACTGCTCTCTGGATGGATCCTTCCCTCTTGGAGCTCCTGTCCTGAAACACTCTTGTTTTTCTGCCTTTCCCCTTCCAGCTAGGTCAGCATTCTTACCCTGTGCAAGCCCCAGAGGTTACATTGTCCCTATACTGAATTGGCTATCAGGTAAATCTTGAGTTGAGCACAGGCTCCTCTAGTCTATAGGCATTGGGATGGCAGCCCCACCCTCCTCAGCAGGAAGCAGTGTGGATGATTACCTGTCTGTTACAGGGTGCTGTGTGGGTGGGCAGTGTCTGAAAAACCTGTCCGCAGTAGCCTTTCTTGGTGCTGCAGCACCGTCCAGGGTTGCAGTGCCCCATTGTCTGGGGCCCTTTCTGGTTTCTCTGTAGTTCTGAACGTTTTGCAGTCAAGTCTGATAATTTTTTATTTTGTTCTTATTGAGCTATGGGCTCCAAAAGAAAGTCAGAGGTTCCTGGAGCCCATGGCCCTCGGCCTGGCCCTGCATCTCCCTGTATTCCCTTGCCCTCAACCTGAGGCTGTGCGCACAAGAGCCAGGTTCCCAGCAGCCTTGTGCTGGCCAGGCTGGTGGGACCTGGCTGCACTCCTTCCTTAGACTGTTGCTCCTTGGCCACAGTCATGAGCAGCTTCAAAGATTCCCAGTATCTAGGGAGCAAGATCTGCCTCACCACCAAGATGCAGACCCTGATACAAGGGCATCATGTGCGCCATTGATGCCAACAACTGCACTGTCCTGGGCACTAAAGGCCGTCCCACAGCTCACCCCAGAGGCAAGGTCCATGAATATGTCCTCTTTCAGGGCTGTGATAGCAAAGATCTCGCTGTGTAAGCTCCTGGCCCTCAGTCCACACTCCCTGGGGACCCTCTCCATTGGGTGGTGACCCAAGAACTGCAGAGCCGGGAGTGGCTCCAGAGGACAGAACCAGCTGACTGGTTTAAAAGAGTTTGATTTTGAGAGCACTAATGTCCAGTTCCACTGAGAAGAGCTAGACAGAATTCAAGAAGCAACTGCATTTTAAGAGGACAAGAGGGAAGAAGAGGGCCAGGCTATGGTGACTCTGAGTGATGAGAGCCCTGCAGAGGAAGAGCTTCTGGGCCACCACGCAAATGTGACAAGTCCAAGTCCCTCCTGGACATCATCTCTTTTGAATTCAAGAGCAGTTCTCACTGGGCCGCATGGGATAGAGAGAGGAAGCTGAACGTGGAGACCTTTGGGGCCGAGGGGCTTTCTGCAGGGCAGATTCCAAGGAAGAACTGACAACGTGTTGATATGCAGCCTGGGTTCCTGCTGAAGAGGCACAGGTGACCCTGGGTGCAAAGGGACACAAGAAAACGCACAGGTGGAAAGAGGGTGTCCTTCTCTGCAGAATTCAGCAAATGCCCCCACTGCACTTATGTATGGACTTCACTGACCTTGGACATGGTCTGAGTTAAAGCCACCTGTTTTGGGAAATGTATTCCTGGTAACCTCTTTGAGGTGTCTTCTCATAATATGTTCCTTTTTTATTACACATAGCCTAATTCTAAGGTTTTTTGGTATTTTGCAAAAATGTTATTATAATGCAGGATTGATCCTCGCTTTATTACTTTTATGAGTCTTGACTTTGAAAGTGAAATCGAACCTCATTTGGCACCTGTGGCAGCCAGGTGTATCGCTAAACCCTTCCCAACCCAGGTGTTGCTGACCTGGCACCCTCATTGCCAAAAGTGGGATTGTAGGAGCCAGGTAGGGCCAGCCCAGGGCAAGGGCAGGGAATGACAGTGTCCTGTGAATCATGTATAACAGTGACCCTGGGATTGGGGCAGCCAAAAGGCAGGTGGTGTTGAGTAGTGTGCAGAGGACATAACAGCTGCCAGCTGACCCCTAGAGCCCGGCTTCCATAGGCACTGGTGCTGTCTGTCCACACAGTCCGTGTTGGATTCTGCAGAACACTCCAGGGGTATCATCCACTTGGAAATGAACCAGCTTCTTTGGGGGGAGGTAAGGTCAGTGGACCCTATTTTCTCAACTGTAAATAGTGGGACTGGATAGATAGCTCAGCGGTCTAAGCACCTGTCTGGCAGGCACAAGGACTGGAGTTTGATCCCTAGTACCTACCACATGCCATGCTAGCCCCATGCCAAGCCAACCACTGAAACCAAGCACAGTGATCCCAGCACTGGGGAACCTGAGACAGGAGGAGCACTAGGAGTCCAAGCTGTGCAGCGAGACCCTATACCAAATAAATGATTTTTAAAAATTTTAAATAGTTCTTGTGTTTTTGTTTTAAGGTAAGTGGAGGGAAAGTGGGAAACGTAGGCCTGCATCTATGGGTCAGAACCCTAAGTAGAGGTGTGCATCCCCTGATAGGGCATTTTGTTTAAAATAAACATCTTAAAGGAATAAATTCCTTTAAATTACTCAAATGGTTCCAGTTCCATAGGATTAAATTGCTGTAAAAGTTTGGGTTTGTCTTTTAGGACTTTATGGTTAAAAACTACAACATAGCATGAGGCTTGCTGTGTTGGAGAAGTGAAAATTATAACATGGAAACCTTTGTGGACGATAAGCCCAAAATATACAAGGTGCTACATGGGTTGGGACGTGGCTCATTGGCAGTGCTTGCCCGCAGGTTCAAGGGGGGAAAGGCTATCAGATAATTTTTTTCCTTTATAAGACTGCTCTTTGGCCTAGAATTCCTGATTAAACGAGGGGTAAAAATATTTTTTTCAGTGATTCTATTTTTATCTTAACTTTAACTGGTTCCACTGGGATTTTATTGCATTGCCAAACATGCTGAACTTGGTTCCTTTTACTTTTGTTTCTTGTGTAAATTTTGCAAACTGATTTTCCCCCTTCTCCTTTTACAGAGCCAAATTTTGCTGATTTTAACAGATCTAGAGAGATGTGGTTTTAGTTTTTGGAGCAGCAGTGTAAAAGTAACCCATGCTTGTGGAAACTGGAAGGGGTCTGATGAAAATCCTTCTGCTTTATCTCAGTTGCATTCTTCTCAGTTTGTCACCATTAGTGATTGAGTGTATTAATTTCCAAACCAAGAGAAGGGGATTAGATGGGAAACATTGTAACCATGTGCTCCTGCTATAATCTAACCCTAGGAGTTTTTTTATTAATGAGCTGCAACTCTGCATTCCAGTCCCCTTATAATTAGAGGCTGTCTTCTGTGGTCCACTGGGACCCTGCTCCTCTCAGAGGCTAGGAACTGCCTATGTTGTTATGTCCACAGCAGCAAGAGTGACTTCCGAAGGGAGAGGTGATGGTAGATGGTGGCCCGGGGTTGGGACTGTTCTGCTGGATGCCGCCCTCATTATTTAGCCTCTCATTTTAAAGGAGAGAACTCTACTCCTTAGCGGAGCAGAACTTGATGAAACATGGACAATTCCATGCCGACAGCTATAGCCATTCACCACGGCCAGGGAGCCAGCCAAGGGCGTTAAGGTTCGAGTCATCCTAGGACACCTGTCCAGTGCTAGGCTGGCTCCACACAGGGCCTGTGTTTGGGGCCTCTTCCCACCACCATTCATCCTCTTCTGTCTGTGGAGGGAAAGCAGCTGAGACTTAGCTTTTGGCCAGAATGACTGCTTTGCTTGCTTTGCCCCAAGCCCTAGTTGTAGATACACTTGTCTTCACTTAGTTGGTTGCTCGTGACTGGTTGTTTTAGAGGCAAGAAAACTGATTCAGAAATTAAAATGACTTGCCCAGGTCACGCATCTGGCAAGTTTGATTCTGCAAACATTCTTTCAGAAATGCTACATTTCGTGTGTGTGTGCGTGCATGCGTGTGTGTGTGTGTGTGTGTGTGTGTGTGTGTGTTTTAGTTCAGGGTCTCACAATGTAGATCAAGGGGCAACATCAGGCCCAGTCTCAGTCACTGTCTCTCTGCTGGCTGTAGGGCTGGGGCCTAAGCAGGCGCTTTAATCTGCTGAGCTATTTGGCTGGCTTTAAAACTCATTATGGGGCTGGGGATATAGCTCAGGGTCACATCACCTGCCTGGTAAGAACAAGGTCCTAAACACAGACACATACACACACACACACACACACACACACACACAATGATAAACTCATTATGTA
>PVKA01018531.1:0-43694 GCA_004027165.1 Ctenomys sociabilis | reverse complement strand
TTGAATCTTTGATATAATTCAGCTATAAAAAAACCTGTAAATATAATTTCATGTATGCACCTTGTACAGTACCAAAACGTTATGAAAACAGTTTGCAATGTATTAATTCATCGACTCTGTATGGTTAAGGTGTCTTGAAACTGTCTGATTGACATTTGTATTTTAATAAAATAAAAATAAATGGAAAAAAAGATAAAAATAAATAAATAAATAAATAAATATTTAAAGCAAAAACTGTGACAGAATTATAAGGGGAAAACAAAACAAATCCATACTTACAGTGGGAAAGTGCAATGCACCTCTCCCAATGGCTAATCGCAGATCTGATAAAATTAGTAACAAAAGTGAACTGAGAAAAATAAGAAATAAACTGATTAATAAGTATAGAGTTCCGCATGATTCCCTTTAGGTAACATTCAAACCCATTCAAAATATCGTTCCTAGGAACCACATCAGAGGAGGAATAAAAAGCGCCACTGCTGGGAACGGGGGAATTGGCATGCAAGAAAGTTTGTGGGGTACAAGTAATGCTATTATTCTATTTCTTGGTAATTCCTGGGTGGTAATTTGATTAATATATACACTTAGAGATGGCTCATTAAGTTGTTATAATTGTTTATACAATTTGATTGTAATGTATAACAAAAAAAAAAAAAATCTACATATACCAAAATGGATAAATCTTGAAACTTGGATGAAAACAGAAAATTTTCCTCCAATATTGCAGAAAGTTTGAAAAATATAAAAAATGCTGTGAATTTACATGAAGATGCATATACTTGTAGTAAAGTGCGATTTCCAAACAAGGAGGATAGATGGCAGCTTCAGAAAAACACACTTATCTCTGAGGACATAGGGAAAGAAGACATGCGAAAGAGGCTTCAGCTGTATCTAGAATCTTTTATTTCTTAAAACGATCTTAAGCGACCATGGCAAAATGCCAACACTTATTAGATCTGGCTGGAGGACACAGAGGCACTCGCTGTACTTGCTATAATATTCTACGTAAGACGCTTCCTGATGTTTCATAAGTTTTAAAAATTGTAAATATGACCGTATATCATCAGATATTCTAAAATAGCAATTTTAAGGACTGTAGCTTTTTACCATTGTAAAAATTATGCAGATTTCTTTTGGTTCATCATTTCGGAGTCTTCAGTCCATTGGTCAGCTGGCTTTATTTCTTTAGGCCTGCAGGACAACATGGCAGAAGGACATGGGGGAGGACAGTAGCTCACCTCAGGCCAGCCAGGAATCAGAGAAAGTTCAAAAGAGGAGAGAAGGGCTGGCCAAGTAGTTCAGTGGATTAAGTGCCTGCAAGCAGGTGCAGGGGACAGGAGTTCAATCCCTGGGCCTGCCTTGTCAGCCCTGCCCCTGAGGCACACTGAGATGGCAATTAAGACTGGGCATGGTGGCATGTACCTGTAATCTCAGCTCTTGAGGGGCTGTAAACAGGTGGATCAATAGGAGTACAATCTAGCAGTGAGATCCTGAACCCCCTGCAGATCCTTCCCTAAAATTAAAAAAATAAAAAAAATAAAAAAAAAAAGATGGCGGGGAGAGAAATGATATACCTGTTGCTAAACTTAGATCTAAACTGTCTTTCATGTGTGAAGGAGCTGATTGGGTCATGGGGTACTATGCATATCTGTGGATCATCCACAAGTTCAGAGCTGTCTAGGCTGAAGGAGGTGGGGCCTGGGGGGAAGAGGAAGTTCACTGAGGCTGTGACTGGCAAGGATTCACCTCCCTCCCTGGCTCCGCCCCTCGGTCGCTGCTTCCTGACCACGTAATGTGAGCAGTTTTACTCTGTGGCAGGCCCCTTCACCTGCTGCTCCTGCATCTGAGCCTGCCAACCATGGACTGCACCTTCTGAAACTCTGTGCCAAAATTATCCTCTCTTCTATGAAGTTGTGGGTAACAAGTATTGTCTAAGTAATGAGAAAATAACTAAACTACCCTTCACAATTATAGCCTTAGGGACCCACTTTCCCAAGGAGGCCCCTCTTCCTAACAGCGCTTTTATCTATAAACTCAAGAGGGCGTTAATCCTCGATAAGCTCAACACTCTCACAATTCAATCATCTCTCTAAGTCCAAAGAAATTGACAGTCAGGATAAGCCATCCCACACTATTATCCATTAAACCTTATAAGAGAGTGGAGACCAAAACAGCTCTTTTCTCTGGCTCTGGAGTATAGTCAGATTCCCATGCTAGCTTATTCCCATCCTGGGGCCCTGGCAGCTAATTTTCATAGTGTAAATGAAAAATGCAGTTTCTATTGGTGGGCCTGGAAGGGACAAATGAGAAAAGCCAGGTCAGCTCATCTGAGGCTATGTCGGTAGGGAGCTTCCCGAAGGAAGCGAGGAGGAGCAACTGTTACCACCTGTAATGGGAGACAGCATGATTCCTGACCCTGATGTGTCCGAGGACATCACTTCCTCCTCTGGGAGGAGTAGTAGCTCTACTCCTCCCAGAGCTTCAGTATGTGGGCGCCTCACCAAGTCCCACTGCCTGTCACCATGTCATTTTAGTAAATGATACCAAAGGAACACTGATTTTCCTTCCCTGGGCACTACAGTTACAGTATTCTCCTTCCATTGTTTTAGTTGCTGGATTCTTATTTAATCCCTGAAAGTTTGATAATTGTCTCTGTTACTTTTTACCCATTGCTGGGACAAAGTACCCACACCCGAAATGAAGGAAGGAAAGGTTTATTTAGCTCACAGTTGGTGGAGATTTTAGTCTATCCCCTGCTGGTTCCAAGACAAACAGCAACAGTTCATGCTGGCAGAAGACAACAAAGAGCAAAGGAGGAGCAACAGCTGCTGCGTCCATCAAGCCTCTCTCTTCCTTTTTGTGTTGACTGAGAAGACCGGTGCTCCGGGGTGAAGACTGACCCTCCTCCAGCGTGGTGTGAAGTGGTGCAGCAACGATCAGAACTGCTCCCAGGAAGTGGGGACACAGAAGCCATCCTCAACTCCTTTATACGCCTTCTTTGTGCTGAGTCATTCAAAAGCGGGTCCTCTCCACCCTGAGGCAAAGCCCCCATATCCCAGGATGTGGAATCAAAACGTGGATCTAGCCAAGCTAGCTGACACTGTGTATCAACCACCACAATAATGGAGGGTCTCAGAGCCACTTCTTCTCCTTCTTCAGCTTTCCTGACTCCCACGCGCCACTTTAAGGGCTGTTCATTTTCATTGGTGTACCGTGGATCCAGGAAACCCCGTGCATCTTATCCAGGGACAGTCACTCTAGGCCAAAATCACTTGCTGATCCATGCACGAGCTTGCTGCATCTGACACAGAAGTATGTGTGTGAAGCCCAGGAGCCCTTTCGTTCAACTTACACTGGAGTGAGAAGGTGATAGCAGATGTCTTTATTGATTTTTTCTTATTGCTGAGACAAAATACCCAACACACTTTAAAAGAAGAAAGAAAGAAAAGGGGGGAGTGTTACATAGCTCACGGTTTGTGAAGGTTTCAGGGCATAATCAGCTGGCTCCAACGGCAGAAGGGAAACTGCTTGTGGCAGGAAGACAACAAGAGCAACCAAGGGACGAGGAGATTATAAACAGACTGTCCTCCTTAGGGCAAGGGTAGCACTCACACCCAGCACAGGATCGTGAGTCAAGCACAAGCTCTGGTCAGTGACCTCTAACAAGCTAAGCCCCCAAGACCACCTGAGGCTTTAGGGGGACATCCAGACACCACCTGCCCATATAAAGCCCTGCTCCTGGTCTTCCCTGTGGCCTCACTTGTCACAAACCAGAACTGATTTAACAGCCAGCCCCAATAAGCCAATTCCTGTCCCCCAAAAATCCATATGCACACCTAAACTATTGTTCTGAACCCTATTACCTGTGCCATAAAACCCAAACTCCCTATAGGCCACATAAGTCTAAAGTCCTGGCCTCCTCTGGCCCTGGGCACAAGTGTGACTGGCCCTCTTCATTTGTTCTTCATTTCTCTGGCTCTGTATCTTTGCTCCTATTCTGTGTTCAGTTGAGTACACTTCCCCCCTCTCTCAGCTGTAGAAAACGCATTCTTTCAGGCCTACACTAAAAGGCTCCTGCTCCATAACATGCCTCATCCTTCAATTCAGAACATCTCAGTCTTTCTCAAAAGCCACCTGTGGACCCCAATTCAGCTTGCTTTATTCTGATTTTGTATTCTTCATGTGTTTATTCATCCAATAGGCCTGTACAGAGACATCTGCCATGCGCTGGCCCCCGGACATCACTCTGGATATACCAATTATGACTGGTATAACTATAAAGAAAACTATAACAAATGCATGAATGTTAATGGTGACATGCAAATTTGATCATCAGCCAGTAGCACCCCTGACTGGTCTAGCTGTACTCAACTCAGTAGGCTAAGTGCAGTTCTTACTATTCCAGTTGATGCCCCAAATAAGAGAGATGATGTAATGATATCTTTGTGATTTGTGGAAAAGAGTCAACAGTTAACTAACACAGGTAAAGGAGGTAAACTGGCTGAATACAAGCATTAGACTGTAAATCTAATGTTTTTGGTTTGATCCTCCTCATCCATCTGGTAATGTTGATAGGATTACCGAGGCAAGAGTAAAAAGTTGATTAATTGCTGGAAAATTTTGAAATAGAATGGATAGCAGTGCAATTTCTTGTCATGTGAGAAATATTCATAGATGTGTAAATTAATCATAATGAAATCATGGGTATGAGGCTTGGATTCATAAGAATAAGATAGTTAAAGCAAGTTTTTTTTTTTTTTTTTTTTTTTTTTTTTTTTTTTTTTTTGCAGAACCAGGGATTGAACTCAGGCCCTTGTGCTTGCCGTGGAAGCACTTATTCCACTGAGCCGTCTCCCCAGCCCACAGCAAGTATTTTTATCCTAAAATTTATTGAAAAGTTTTCTGGGGTTATAGTAGTTGGTATAGTATTAAGAAAAATAATTATTGTGAAGGCATTTACTATAAGAATATTTATATATTCAGCTATAAAGAATTAGGTAAATGGACCTGCAGCATAGTCAACATTAAATCCTGATATCAGTTCTGATTCTTCTTCATTTAGATCAAAAGAGACTTGATTTGTTTCTGTTAAGGTTGATACAAACCATTATAATGTGATATAACCCTGTAACACTAGAGGTCAGGTGGGTAAGAGTAGTCAAACTTTTGAGGGGTTATTAATAGGGTTGGTAGGGTGAATGAGACATTTAAGAGAAGAATAGTGAAGAGAATAATGGTGAGGGTAACTTCATAGGAGATGGCTTGGGCTACTGCTCATACTGCTCCAAATAGTGAATATTTAGCTTTTGCTGCTCACCCAGATCACAAGATAGAATATACAGAGAGGCTTGATGTGGCAGCATGAATAAGGCTCCTAGATTTATATTGATGAGGGGAGGTGATGGGAATTCCTATGTATAAGGCAAATGTCAAGGCTAGTAATGGGGCAATAGTAAATAGTAGGATTGATGATGTTGCAAGGTATGAGGGGTCTTTAATAAATAATTTGCAGTTGGTTGTAAGATCCCATAAGGACTTACGATGTCCTTGTGTAGCTGTATATATCCAAGTATTTTTCATTCTATTAGGTCTAGAAATGCTGTGGCTAGGATTGGTGTAATTAAAAGGAGAAGATAGTTATGTACATAAGTGTTAAGGAAAGTTGAAATGCTGGGAGTAAAGTTTTAAGTTTTATACAACTACTGGGCTCTGCCACCTTAATAAATCTTTATCTTGGGTAAGAAATGGGATAGTTGAGGACTGATATGTTCTCATCTTTTGGCTAGTAAGGAGTGGTTAATTTATTGGCCTTATTTCTCTTGTCCTTTAATACTGAGAGAAATTTTGAATAGATAGAAACTGACCTGGATTGCTCCAGTCTGAGCTCAGATCACACAGGACTTTAATTGTTGAACAAAGAACCTTTAATAGTGGCTGCACCATCTGGGAGTCCTAATCCAATAAGGAGGTTGTAAACCCTATTGCTGATATGAACTCTAAAATAGGATTACACCGTTATCCCTAAGGTAACTTGATTTGTTGATCAAAGATTATCTGGGCCAATATATGATTGAAACTTCACCTCATTGAGTCTAGGTTAAAATCAGTTGGAGGTTGAATTATTCTCCCAGGTCACCCCAACCAAATTTATTAATTCATAACTTGTTTTTATCTCCTGTAGATTGAAGTTATGAAGAGTGAATTAATAACTTTAAGCTCCATAGAGTCTTCTCATCTTATTAATTTATCCTTGCCTCTTCACAGGAAGGTCAGAGAGGGCTTCTTTCTGACATAGCTCTGGTCCAGACTTGGAGAGCCTCAGGGTGGCGCCAGAGATTGACATGCCTCTAGCTGACATGTCAGGAGTTAACAAGAGGGAAATCAGAAAATCCCCGTCACCTGGCTTCCTGGTTCCTTCAGTGCAAAACCTACGAGATCCCACTCAAGTGTCCTCCAAACCCTTCCCATCACGCTGCCCTCACACTCCAGTCAGCTCAAGTCTTCACCCCTCCTTCACATCCTTCAACATGCAGGCATTTGCCATGGCTGTTGCTTTGCCTCAAAAGCTCCACCTAGAAGTACTTATGTGGCCTCTCCCATAATTCTTCGTGGTCCTTTGTCAATGTGCTATGACTGGATATGGTGCAAGTGTGTCCCCCAAGGTTTCATGTGTTGGAAAGCTGGCCCCAGTATGGTGATGTTAAGAGGTGCTGAGACATTTGAGAGGTGGGGCCCAGTGAGAGGTCATTAGGTCGCTGGGGTACAGCCTTAAGAGGGATTTGTGTAGTTCTCACCAGACCCCAGTCTCTCTGGCACCCAGTCTTGCAATCATCTCATCAGCACCATGCCCCTTAGACTTTCAGCCTCTACAACTAGGGCTGGTGAGACCAAGCAGAGGGGAAATGAGTTGTGTCGTACACAGCTCCCCACCGCAAATGTAATCACTGTATATTGCAAATGTGTACTCAATCTTAAAAACTAAAAAGAAAAACACTTCTAAGCTAAATAAACCTCTTTACCTTATAAATAATCCAGCCTCAGGCATTTTCTTGTGGTAACAGAAAATAGACTAACACCTTACCAGCCACCCATATCCCTGATGCTTTACCCTCCTTCTTAAGCATGTATTCCGTCCCATACATTGTATATTTTACTTATTTATCATTAATTGCAATCCACTCCAGTGGACTGCAAATTCTATATGTCAGATGTTTCTGTCTGTCTTGCATTGTCCTGCATGTTGTCTGCAGTGTTGTAGGTGCTCATTAAAGATCAGTCAAGTGAGTAAATCACAGAATGAGTGCACTCCACAGAGATGTGAGCAGGGGCAAAGGCAGGAACTCAGACAACCTCCCCAGAGCCCAGAAACTTCACATGCTGGAGAGCACAGACCCAAAGCATAGCTTGTATGCATTGGCTTCCCCTGCTGATACAATCAGAAAAATACTGAACAGGTGGCATGGCCTGATCCATAGCTGCCCCTCAACCCCAAACAGGTACAAACCGTCTGCTGCACACCAAGGATGCTGGGGACCCCAGGGCTCAGGATGGGCAAAACTGGCCAGCTCACCACCCTTATGGAGGCTATAACCAAGGAATGCAAGGTGAATGTGCAGCAGGGTTATAAATTATAACAAGTGCTAAAACTCGGTCTGAATCACATCCTTCTGCAACTGGGAGGCAATTTTGCTTAGGGGGTAGGGTGTGGGCTCAGAAATCACTCTGTCCAATTACTGAATTAGACTCTTTATTAGATGTGTGGCCATGGGCAAGTGACTCACTTCCTCTGAGCTTTTGATTCTTGCTGTACAGAACAGGAATCCTTTTGTTTCTCAATAAAATTATAATTTAAAAAACAGGAATCCTTTTTTGGTTCTGCTTTTAGTCTCACTGTGTTGACTTTTGGTTTAGTCTCACTGTTTCCCAGGCTGGACCCAAACTTGCAATCTTATTGCCTCAGCCACCTGAATAGGTAATAGCACAGGTGAGTACTACCAAGCCCAGTTAAGACAGAAATAGCAATAGTACATACTTAATTATTTGGGTTAATGTTAGGATTAAGTAGATAATCCATAAATAGTCTGGCATGATAAGATACCATTCAATGAAGGCCTCACTTGGGAGATCTAGTGCAGCCCTGAGGCATGCTCTCTGAAGCTCATGGGTAGATAAGCAGATGCTTCTTAATAGATCTGAACTGTGTGATCAATCAGGCACAGGGACAGCAAAAAGCAGCCAGAAGTTTTCATGGCCTAAACCTTGTTCTAATCAGCACAGCATACTCCTTCCTGCCAGCTGGTGGTGTGCTTACGCCCCTGTGCAGAATAAGATCTGAGCTTGGTGTAGATCCTACGAGGAGCAGCCATAGTGCAGTGTGCGCAGCAGAAGCAGGAAGATCCCAGGGCTTCCTGTGGTTGGAGGTATAATGAGTTCCCCCAAGCTATCGTGTCCTGACTTCTCAGTGTCCTCCCTGTTCCCCAGCTTCCACACTTGTCCACAAGCATGAAATAAATGCTTTGGACACTGGATGACCCCAGATGAGGCCCCAGCTCTTGTCTAATCCTATAATGAGCTGGGCTGTTGTGTTCTGCCAGCCAAAAGACCTTACAACCCAGCCAAACCAACTCCTCACAGTCTGAGGCAGGGCATATTCCTAGCACCCACCCCCCAATCCTCTTAATACTTTCCACAAGTCCTGCTTTCTCTTTCCTCCTATACTTCCCCTTCTTTTCTTTCAGAGGTTCTATCTCTGCAGCAAACTCCCAGTGGCCACACAACTTCAAGGCACCTTTGTCTTGCAGCTCAATGCACTACATGAGCAATGTTTCTCCAGTACTTAACAGAGTACATCATGCTGTTGGTTATACAGTTCATCCTTGTATCCTTGGGTTCAGTGTCAGTAGATTCAACCAATCAGGATTCAAAAATATCCAATAAAGAAGTGACATTTGTACTTAACACAATTGGGCTTTTTTCTTGTCCTCATTCCCCAAACCACATAGTATAGCATTATATTATATTATACATTATAAATTTTATCATTAATTATTTCTAGGAGTGCAATAAGTACTCAAAACAGTAAGTACCAAACAAAGGATGAGTATGAGACAAAATTTTGAAGTCAAAATGCACTGATACCAAATTCAATGAATTATAAAGCAGTAGAGTCCAGGATGTGACTGTAATCTACACATGATTTAAAGTGTGTGGAACAGCATGTGCAGAGGTTAAATGAAAATACATTTTTATATAATGTACTTGAGTATTGAAGAGAAGCTTGTGTTATGGTTTCGATAAAAAAAAATATTCCCCAGAAGACTTATACATTGAGAGGTGAGGCATCTGGGAGGTAATTAGATCAAGGGTCCATATGGGCTATTAGGAGGTGGGGCTTGATTAAAGGAAGGGGGTCCTTGGAATATGCCGTGGAGGGGTACAGCTTTTCTTGGGCTTTTTTCCTTTTCTTCTGCTTCTGCTACTAATCCCTCTACTATAATGCTCCAGCCAGTCAGGGACTGAACATTCATGAAACCGTGAGCCAAAATTTTCCTCCTTTGAGTTGTGAATGTCAGGCATTTTGTTTCAGTAATGGAAAAATGGCTAACAGAACCTAGAAGGAATTCCTTGTGAATGCAAGAGATGACATTATTATTGTGTCTATCTAGATGTCCACTCAAAGCCTCCTTTATTCACAAGTGGGGCTTTTGGGAACTGGCTGTAACTAGGCTGCCTGATGTGGGATTAAGGGTGTGAGGTACTAAATTAGTCCAGTGGTTGGTTTAGCATGGTTCTGATTGTAGATAATAAAAAGCCCCACATCGGTGTGGGTGAAGCCACCCAAAAGGCTGGTAGACTGAATGGGATAAAAGGGATAAGGAAGCCCACTGCTGCTCCTCCTGGGCTCCTGCCTGCTCTGCCATGGACTGTTTCTCCCCTGCTGTGCCCGTGCCATGCCACCCTGTCTTGGAGTCAATCAATTATGGACTGAACTCTCTACAAATGTGAACCGAAATAAACCTTTCCTTCTTTAACTTTGGGATATTAGGTATATCCTTCCAACAATGAGAAATAAAACTATTCTATCCCACCTAAATGGCACCTCCTTAAAGGCTGACACTGGTTTGTTTGTTTTGTTTTGTTTTATTCCCTTTGTATCTAGCACATGGTAGTGGATGATAAATTTTGGTTATAGTGAACAATGATGAAAATCTAGGGAAGGAAAGTGAGGGGGAGGGAGCAGCCAATGCCTACAAAGGACAAATTCAGAAAATGAAAGGGTCAGAGTGGCAGAAGGCCCGAGGGCTGGACAGGCAGGTTGGTGAGCTTGGCTCTGGGTGAGAGTTAAACAAGAGTATAACCTGAGTGGTTCCACTGTAGCATAAAAGCATGGAGTCCAGAGTCTCCAAATCTGTAAGTCATCAGTTGTGCTCCAAAACGTTCACTTACCATAGTATGATTTACCTAAAAAGGACAGGAGTGGGGCTAGATAAGCCCTTCCAGTATTAATATCATAGTTTTCAATCCAATTTTTGAGTAGCAAATTTGATTCAAATAGAAAAATACACATCCTCATCTCTAGGTCTCCCAAGTGCCCTTCTATGAGAACCAAGAAATGAGTTTACTGCAGTTGCTCTATGGATTTATGTAATAATCTTTCTTATACTTGAGACATACAAACTGAATGTAACTGTGTCATTCAAGCTGGTCAACAATAAGGGGCCTGAGCTCCTTGGAGTCAAATCCAACAGTTTCATGGTATAAGAAAAAAGTTAGGAAGGAGAGAGGAAAGGAAAAAAAATGGGGGGAAAATGGGAGGACAGAAACATAATCTATTCACCATGTTCCAGGTGACAGAAGTAAATTAAGAGGCATCAAGCTTGTGGGGAGACATGCTTAGGGAATAAGAAAGAAGAAACGGACATGAAATAAATTGTCCCTTATATGATATGAATGTCACATTCTTGCCCAGAGCAAAAGCAGTGAGACACTCATCCTCCAAATAGGATAGTGTAATAAACAGTGAAATTACATGCTTTAGAGACAGGCAGACCTGGTTGGAAGCCAAGTTCTGTCCCTTAGTAGCAATACAGTACTGAGCTAGTGTCTTTGTTTCTCTTAAGACTCAGTTTCCTTTCAGTCAATTAAAGGTCACACATATGACAAAGGTCTCATAAGATTATGTTGCCTGGTGATACCAGAGCCATTCTGTCTTGTGTGTATAACCTGTGCTTTGGGCCCACAATGGTGAAATGCATTTCTCAGAATGTGCCCCTGTGACTGTACACAGGTAATTCCAGTAACTACTGATGGGATCATTGGGAGGGTTTTATGATACACAATTCCCATATGCAGCTGCTGAAGTTGCTGGATGAAGACTAGTGAATGATGGCCAGACCACCCAAAATACCTCTCCCCAGACCAATTATTAATTATAGAGGAAGTGGTAGCTCTACGTTGCAGAATCCTGGCAAACACAGCCTTAGCCAAGTGACAGGGACAGCATCATCAAGGGACACCCTGATGTTCTGTTACCCGTGATGTGACAAGCCAAGAAAACAACAGTCGCCACTTTCTTGCCAATAATATTTAACTTGAATCTCTCCACAAGGAAGCATTACATTGATCCAAGTGGAGGGCCCTTTTTGAAGAAACTCACTAGGACTCTTTGAAACAGCTGATGTCAAGAAAAGAAAAGAAAAAATAAGAGAGGTAGGGGCTGTTCTGGATAAAGGAGACTAAAGAAACATGAAAAGTAAATCCAATGTGTGACTATTCTTGATTAGGTCATGGATTGAAAGAAAGAACTATGGTGTGTGGGACAGGGTGGGTTCCCAGCTCAATTGTCTACTTCTCTTTCTGGCAGCAGGTTGACAGAAAAAACAGCACAAAAGATAACTAAGCAACAACCAGCTCAATTTGTAAATCCAGAAACTCCTGGCTATGTTGGATTTGCAGACCTTTCCAATCAAGTTCACTGAAAGTCAGTGAAAAAAGATTTTGAGTTCACCCTGATGGCGGTTTCCTAGTCAGATCTAGGAAAGTCGACTCTAACAAATAGCCTATTCCTGACTGATCTCTATCCAGAAAGAATCATACCTGGAGCTGCAGAGAAAATTGAAAGAATTGTCCAACTGAGGCTTCAACTTTGGACACACCTGACTCTGGGGACGCCTTCAATTGCAGGGATTGTTTTAAGACCATCATCTCCTACGTGGATGAGCAGTCTGAATGCTACCTGCACAATGAGTGTGGCTTGAACAGGTGACACATCATTGACAACAGGGTGCACTGCTGCTTCTATTTCATTTCACCATTTGGACATGGGCTGAAGCCTTCAGACGTCGCATTTATGAAAGCAATACTCAATAAGATAAACGTCATGCCTGTCATCGTGAAAGCTGACACACTCACTCTGAAGGAGCACGGATGACTGAAGAAAAGGATTCTGGATGAAATTGAAGCACATAACATCAAAATCTATCACCTACCTGATGCAGCATCAGATGAAGATGAAGACTTTAAAGAGAAAACTCAGCTCCTCAAAGCCAGTATCCCATTTTCTGTGGTTGGATCCAACCAACTGATTAAAGCCAAAGGCAAGAAGGTCAGAGGTCGCCTCTACCCATGGGGTGTTGTGGAGGTGGAGAACCCTGAGCATAATGATTTTTGAAGCTGAGAACAATGCTTATCACCCACATGCAAGATCTACAGGAAGTGACCCAGGACGTTCACTCTGAAAATGTCCATTCTGGGCAGGTTAAAAGAGGGGGCAGGAAAGTGGAGAATGAGGATATGAAGAAAGATCAGATCCTGCTGGAAAAGGAAGCTGAGCTCTGTCACATGCAAGAGAAGATCGCAAGGATGCAAGCACAGATGCAGATGCAGGGTGGTGACGGTGACAGTGGGGCTCTTAGGCACCATGTGTGAGACGCGAGCATGAACACGTGACACTCCTGAATAAAAAGAATGCATCCTGGTTGAGTGTTAAGATACAGATTTTCTGGTTGAGTGTTGAGATCCTTGGATGAGTTCCCATTCACATATATAGTACCTATGCCAAAGAATTCAATTTTTTAAACTTTTGATATATTTTCTCCTTTTTATGATGTACTTTTAACATTTGCATTTCATTGCTATGGTACACTTCATATTTTGTGAGATGGACTCATTTTCATTTCCTGTCCTCTTACCTGACCACTAATGTTAGAACTCATTGCTGAGAATCAGTCAGCTTGTGGAGTGAACACTGAATTTCTTTGATGTAGCTTTCAGCTTTGCCTCTAGGCCATGCAGGTTTAACCAGAGTGTTTCTGTGTGTTGGCCATGGACCTCTGACAGAAGGCTGTGTAAACTTGTGCCACGCCACTTGCTTGCTATGTCACACAGTGTGAACCTGTTACCTTTCTTGGTTTGATTTTTGTGTAACACCTAAAACCCCACTGCTGCAGTTCAATACGGTTAATTCCTAGGCACATCTCTCTTTCACTAAATAAAATGGAGCAGACTTTGTAAGGAGGTACATGTTCCTATATGAATAACTTTTTACAAAGTGCTGTGAGGGCTCCGCTCTGATGCTAGGTCGTTTCTCAGCCCTCTGCAAAGCATTCATCACAGTCACTCTTTACCATGCTCTCCACAGTTGCTGGTTATGCTGCGCTGCAGAGAAAGCCAAGGCAGCTGTGGGCTCCAGTTTCATGTTGTAATGATTTTTTACACAATAAGTGTCAGTATGTTATTTTTACACAACTAAATTAAGAAATAATTTTTAAAGAAACAAGCTTTTTTATGTTTTATAACTGAGGTGTGAAGACCCTTCTCAGAGGTGAAGTTGGGGTGTTTTGGCTGGCACACCCACTCTCAGCCTGGCTACTGGATGGTGTTCCTGCCCAAATGCCTTAGTTCCATGAAGCCCAGATGCCTGGCAGGTTTTCGAACTTGAACATCCCCTTGTTCTTTCTTCCTTTCTTTCTTTCTTTCTTTCTTTCTTTCTTTCTTTCTTTCTTTCTTTCTTCCTTCCTTCCTTCCTTCCTTCCTTCCTTCCTTCCTTCCTTCCTTCCTTTCTTTCTTTCTTTCTTCCTTCCTTCCTTCCTTCCTTCCTTTCTTCCTTTCTTTCTTCTTTTTCTTTCTTTCCTTTGTGGAACCGTGGGATTGAATTCAGGTCCTTCTGCTTGCCAGGCAAGCGCTTATTCTGCTGAGCCATCTCCCCAGCCCTTATTGTTTCTCTTTCTTTTCTCATTTTAAAAAATAATTTGCTATTGAAATGAAAAGAGCAACGGTCTTGTTTTTGTGTGTGCAGTCTGTCCCATCCGTCATTCCCTTCATTTTGGGTAAGACAGATTGCTCCATGTGTCCTATAGAGTGAAAGGCAATTCTGATCTGGGCCAGAGGCTTTTCTGCACAGTGGCCTTGGCCTCGCCTTCTGCCCTTTCCTCCTTCATCTGCTGGTGGGACACTCTGGAGTCTTTCCAAAATTTCCCCAAACCTCACAAAAATAGATCACAGAAAGAAATGGAAGGGTGAGAAAGACAGCAGTTGTGCTGATTTAGTATCTTGATTTTATTGCAACAGGAGTTGCACTGAAGAAAAGGGTTGATTTGTGATGAGGCACAGGGATCTGGGGTATTTCTTTGTTGTTTTTTTCTTGGCCAAAAAACCACACAGTGAGATGGTAAAAAAAAAAAGGGGGGGGTTGAAAGAGTAGCGAAGAGCCAAAGGCTGTATGGTTAAGCTCATTGTGTGAAGTTTCTAAGGAGAAGTGTTCCTTGACTGTAGAGTTATGGTACTCTCATCCAATAAGTTAGTTATTTGACATGTGTTTAAAAAAGCTGTAGATATGTATATATCATATACTGGTGATAATGATATCCTGTTGTGATGGAAATTACAAAAATATGAAGAGTCTCATCTCCTCCCACATCTATTTCTGACATGCCCTGAGAGATGGCTCAAGCAACTAGCCCATGCTGGTGATCAATCTTCCCATACAAAGCAAGGGACATCAGGGATATGTGTGGAATACTAAAGAGAAGAAGAGTAGCAGGAGGGATGATAGAGATGACACATGGGATGCTGGGATAGACCCAACCATATTACTGTAACAGTGACAATGAAACATTCTGATTATTTGTCTGAGGTCTGCCTATTTTTCTTTTATTAATCTTCTTTCAGACTGATGAAATTATTGACTCCTTGTGTTTTTTAAGTGTCCTATAATGCTCTGGAGGGAGAGCAAGGCTAGTTCTAAGAGGACAGAAGAGAAGCTTGGCCCTAAGATGGCAATACAATTCTGCAAACATTGAAGAAATATCTTGTGTGTCACAAGATACATAGATAGATAGATAGATAGATAGATAGATAGATAGATAGATAGATAGATAGATAGATAGACAGACAGACAGACAGACAGACAGACAGACAGACAGACAGACAGACATATTTTTACTCTCATATTTTCTAAGCAAAAATCCACGTGATCTCTGCAGAGTGCTATGTGCAAGTAAAGTAATGTAAGTCATAAAGAGAAAGTTCAATCATTGTTACAGGAAAGGATAACTGAGCAGATGGATGAGTGGAGGGATAAAAGAACAGAGAAGTCAATTTTTAATTACTCTAAACACAAAGTAGAAATCCCAAAAGAATCACCTTCTTAAAAATATCTCTACCCCAAGCCAAGCATGGCTGTGCATGCCTATAATCCCAACACTGGAGAGACTGAAGCAGGAGGATCACAGTAAGCTTGAGGCCAGCCTGGACTACACAGTGAGTTCAAGCCCAGCCCAAACTACATAGCAAAGCCCTGTCTCAAAAAAACAAAAATAAAACATGTCTATACACTAAAACGTCCAGGGGCTGGTTTTAGTTTCCAGAAGTCTTCATAGGCAATAGAGCGGTACAATGTCTGGAATCACTTCGAAAATATAAAAGAGTAAAGAAAGCCAAAGGTTAGATAAGGAGTAGCAGAAAACAGTGCTTGAGGGAGACAGCCTCAAGGCTATAAGTAAGACATAGCCTTATAGTTAAACTGTTGATCTAACACTGAGTTTTCTTTTTTGGAAAAAGCAAAATGAGCCAGGCATGGTGGTGCAGGCCTGTAATCCCAGTACTTGGGAGGCTGAGGCAGGAGGATTGTTGTGAGTTCGAGAGCAGACTGAGCTACAAAGTGAGCTTAAGGCCAGCCTGAACTGCATAGTGAGACCCTGTCCCAAAAAGACAAAAAAAAGAAAAAAGAAAAAAAGAAAGAAAAAGCAAAATGATATGGAAGAGGCATGCTTTTTCATCTCTATTCCTTCTCAGCCACACAGGACTGGAGTAAATGTAGGCATCTTCCTTTGGATTCCTCCAACTGTATGGGGAAGCAAAACTGAAATTGTAGTGATACTGTAGGAGGAATTCCTTGATCTGCAGAGAAGCTCTGCTACCACCCAGAATAAATGACAGCAAAAAGTCAATGAAAACTTACTTACTCTACTACTCTATATAGCAACCAACCATGCTGATTCTGCAATTAGACACTGAGAGCTTCCTTAGTCTTTCTAACCCTTGATTTCATGCTCTATATGATGGAGATGATAAGAGCATCTATCTCATAAAGATGCCATATGAATTAAAATTATAAAGAAAATCAAGTAATACACAGTGTCTCATGGCAAGCACCCCCAAATAGAGATAAGAAATTGAAGGGGTGGTGGAGGCTGCAGCACCCAGACAGCTGGCTTCCAGGATGCCCTGAAGGACCCTCACCTGCACTAGAGAAGTTCTGGATACAGCTTGGAGGGGTGCTCTCAGAAAGAGCCTCATGGTCATCCATCCTGACTAAATAGAGGGAGGCCTGTGCTCAGTTCTGGAGGAAATGATCACCTAACCTGGCATGGCCAATGCCAACATGGGAGCATCCAGGGAGGGAATGACCTTCAAGGACTGTCCCCTTGACCCTAGTCCCAATAGCCAGTGTAATACGCACTACAAGTCAAAGAGGTGCTGTTACAGACCCACAAGGGGTCCACAGATCATGCCCAGATATACCTCCTGCTTCCAGAGGACCACTAAGCAATTCTGCCTCCCTATGCTGGAAGCCCCTTCATGACCAAGTAGAGCACATGACAGTGAAATCCCAGACAGTGGCCAGGAACTGGAATGGGTTCGCAAATTTGAGGTCCCTGCACAAGAACTCCATGCCACCATTCCCAAAGGAGCATGCAATGCTGCCCAGGTGCTGCCAGGACCACAGGAAGTAGCAGATAGCAGATCCTGCCAGCTACACCAAGGTCTTCCTGGCACCACGGCACCTCTGCTACCCCTCTGCCCCTGGCCCTAGAACCAGTAGGAAGAGCACACTGTAAGCGATTCCTTTTCTGCATCGCCAACCTTGCAGTCAAGATCCAGGAGAACTCCATCAAAAGCCTGGCTGGTGCAGCACCTACAAAACAGAAAAAGTGAAGGACATGGAGCCCTGCCTGAAAGTGCAGAGCTGGGCTCACACCCCAGTTCTTTCTTCCACTGGCTTACCCTATGGCTGCCCAGCAGTTTTTGCTGCCAGACGTCATGCTATCCACATCTGGGGCTCGCTCTTTGCTGGCGATCACCACTGCAACCTCTCCACCTGTCTGCTGTGCCATGCTCATCCTGACCTGGAGTGGGTGCTGAAGCAGGCCTCACCACCAGCCTGCAGCTCCTGCAGTACTACCTCATTATAGACGTCTACCGGACTCTACAGAAGGCCAGTGAACTCCGTGTTCCTTTCAGACTCCAATCTCTGGAGCCCTCCCTGTTCTCTGGCCCTGGTATCCTCAGCCCAGGCTGCTACTTCCTGGGGCTAGAGGTTGATCTGGGCAGAGAGCAGCTGCAGAGGCTCCTGCCTGCCTTTGATCTGCTGCCTCCTCGTCCCTTCCTGCTTCCAGCCTTCTAGGTGCTGGCTGGGAGCAATGCTTGACAAATAGTCCAGAAACCATTTCAGAAGGTGATGTTCAGACTCTTCCACTCAGAGCAACAGCAAAGGAGCTAAGCGACTGCAGGCCCTGGTCCACTCTCCATCTCTCCATCGTGTGTGTGTGTGTGTGTGTGTGTGTGTGTGTGTGTGTGTGTGTGTGTGCATGTTAGCTGTAGGGTGTGGGTGTCTCAGATCCCTCTAGGTTCCTACTTACCCTACTCTGTCTCTACTTCTGCCTCTGTCTCCTCCACCTCTTTGGGGAGGGGGTATCATTGATGTCACAGGCACTCATAGTTGGTTCTGGGGTGTGTGACTATGGACTGAGGATGTGTGATAACTAAGTCAGTCCACAGGTTGGTTTAGAATAGTCCTGGGTATTCCTTCCCTGTCTATAATGGGAAGGGCCACCCTTGGGTGGTGGGCACTAACCCATAGCCTTGGGAAAGGGAAGCTGCTATTTGCTGCCCTCCCTTCTGTGCCCCACTGCCATGTTGCCCTAATTTGGAACTAGCTGGCTATGACTGAAACCTCTACAAACTGAGCTGATAAACCTTTTTTCCTTTAATTTCTGAGTTTCCGGTATTGTATCTCACCAATGGGAAAGTAAATCAAAGTGTGAAAGGAACACTCCCTCCATTGCCCTCCCTCTGCCTTTCCTTTGGGTGCCTTATCCTGAGCTATTCCCTGCTGTCTCCTGTCCACTCCCATGAATCCAGGAGGCTGATTAAGGAGTGTGGCTCTGCAAGGCCCCTAGAGGTCAGCCTTGGCTTTGGCATCTGGCTCTGTCCTATAACCCAAGGCATCCAGGTCCCCCCAGTGCCTCACCAGAGGGCCCCAGAGACCTTGGATGCCAAAAGCTGCTGAGGGCCAGTGGGCTGTATGTTCTTACCTCTGTGTTCTGCCCAGAAGTGGAGGAGAAAGAAGAGAAGGTCTTCCAGTGATTCCCCCAGAGATCTCCAATCGCAGTGGAAGAAAGCACTATGGCCAGCCTGTGCCAGGAGTTGGTTTTGAGTGCCTCAGAAAAGCTGCCATTCCCTTGTTTCCAGGTCTCAGGCCAGAGGTACAAGATCCCTGAAGAACAGCCAGGAATTCAGGAAGCCCCCTTGGGCTCTGGTGTAAGAGCTTGTGGCCTGCCCCGACCTTGAGTATTGATCTGCAGCTAAGAGAACTGCCATGGGCACTGGCCTCTGGTCACCTGCTTGGGCTCTGTAGGATGTAAGGAAGGACCTCCTGAGCAGTAGCCACTAACTTCCCCAAGTTCTGTGACAGGGAAGATGTCTAGGGTCTGGAGCGATGGATACCTGAACTTTACTCCAGAATAGTGGCAGGAGCTGGCCATACAGTCCCACTGCCCCAGAGTTGCTCAGGGCCAGGCAAGCAGGGCTTCCTTAGATGCAGCTAGGACTTCCTGTCCTGACCTTTTTGCCACCTTCTCTCCCAAAATGGGATTTTAGGTTTTTAAAACTACTTATTCAGACCCTGATTATTTATTGCAGATTGACAAGTATTTGGGGGATTGGGGAGTGACAGAGAAGTAAGAACTGGAGGCATAGTCCTCTTATTTCCCACAGCCAGCATGGACTTTTTTCCCCCTGGCATCTGGAGCCTCCTGTTTGTCTAGTAGGTACTAGCTGGGAGGGCTGGGGGCCCTGTACTGGCACTGAGAGTAAGGGAGACCGGCGAGCTCCCCAGGAGGGTGTAGAGTCACATTCCTATCAGCCCATCTAGCTTGAGAGCTGGTAGCTCAAGCCCAGCTCTGACCCTTTCTAGCTGTTCCAGCCGAAGGGCTGGGCCACCAAGGGGACCCCAAAGACACTACCCAGGACACCTACTGTGTACCTTCTTGGCTGACCCTGGCTTCCTTCCTGGGACCATATTACTTGAACCACCAAATCTGATTTGCCTTAGTAGAAGAACCAAGCTCAGGCACTGTCCTTGTCCTTTAAATGAAGGACAAGAGCTCAGGGGCCGAGACCCTGTTAGGTGATCTCCCCAGTGGCATGCTGCCCAAGGCAAAGACCTGCCCTTGAAGATGCCTCCCTGGTTTCTTCAAGCAGTCCTCAGTCAAAACACATGAGCTTCTACTTGGGAAGCCACCCCCAGGACTTGGACACCTACAGACAGAGCCAAGGGAATCACCGAGTCTGAGTCCAGCAGGTCCGAATATGGGTCCACTTCTGTTTTCTCATCTGTCTCATTCCTTTGAATCAGTGGTGTTCATGATGAGTAGTCTTTAAAAAATCATATACTTTTCAAAAAATCTATAGACTCTCCTCATTTAACAACCCACCTGTTTTTAAGTGTTCAGAGCTTTGACAGAGTGCATAGATCAGGCTCAGGAGCCTCATTCAAACTTTTGATGCCTTATGGTGGCTTCTTCCACAGCGCAGTGCTGTAATTCTTGCTGGCTGTACTGTCCAATACGTAGGTTTAGGTCCTGTTGTATAGCACAGTACTGCACATAAGAGTTGTGCAAATAAAACCAAAGGCATCACGTTGGAGGGGTTTCTTTTAGCTTTCCTTTGTCCTGAATATTACAGCATATATGGTCTACAAATTCTTCATTTGGTGATCAATGTATTTAACAACCAAGTTCTGGAACAGAACTCAGTTCTTAAACATGGAGTGACTGCAAAAGAAGAGCTATTAACACAGCTCCATATATCAGGTCTGACTGAACAAGCCCTGCTTCGTCACTCCACCAGCTGACCTTAAGAATATCACTGTGTCATTCTGGGCTTCCATGTCTTCATCTGTCAATAATCCTCATGTATTAACTTTTCATCTTTGGGAACAAATTCCTGAGAAAAATCAACGTAGGGGAGGAAAGATTTATTTTGGTCATGGATTTAAAGGTTTCAGTCCATGGTCTAGAGCCATGAGTTTTCTTTGTTTAAAAAAATAAAAACTTTGAGGTAAAATAGAAATATCTTGGCAGACACTCCAGGCAGAGGAAAACTGCTCACCTAATGGCAGCCAGGAAACAGCGAAAGAGACAGAGAGGCAGGGCCAGGAGCCAGATGTTGTCCCCAAGAGTCAACCCATTCATGAAGTTAGAGCCTCATGATTTAAGCACTTTCCAGAAGCCCATCTGGAAAGACTTCAGGGCTGGGAACACAGCTCAGTGGCACAGCACCTGCCTGGCAAGCACAAGGTCCTGAGTTTTATTCCTTGAATAATAATAATAATAATAATAATAATAATAATAATAATAATAATCTGAAAACAATAAGTCTTCATCAATAGTAATAATCTGAAAACAACAAGCAAACATCAAGCCAAAATGGGAACACACATCCAAACCACAAGCTTTGTGGTCTCTAAGAAGCCTTCTGGCATAAGGCTGTTCACTGTTACAGCAAGATGCTTAAGATGCTCTTCCTCCGACCAGCACCTTTCTCTCACTGAACGGCCAGCAGTGGTCAGAAGTCTAAGCACGTTGCTCCCTGGAGGTACCAGAGGATGGCAAGAGTAATTCACACTGGACCTGGAGGCCTGGGAGAGAATGTTGAAGACTCTGAGCAAGATCAACTTATGCTTCCAGTTCCACATGAAGATGTGTCTTTACTGCCAGTGGCTAACACCAGTGGCTGTCTACTCAACAACCATTCCCTCCATCTGCTGTGAGACAGGACAGACAAAAAGTGGCTCCTCCCTAGTGGTGACTCTGAATGGTCTCGTCCAATGGTTCTCAATGAAAAATGGCATCAGGTACCACAGGGAAAGTCTGAAAGATGCGTCACAGTGGCTGGAAGGCTCCAGTGGCATTTATTAAGTGAGAACCACAGATGTTAATGTGTGGACAACTCGGCGTAGCAGTGAAGCATCACCCTCAGCACCAAGAGCACCCGGACCAGCAGCACTGGGCTAAATTATCCATCGCAGCCCCATTCCTCGTTCCATTCATCTGATTCGGCTTGGTCACAAGTCTTATTGAAGCTACTTGGGTTTATAATAAAGATTTTCCTTGTGATAAAGAAAAGGAGTAAGGTGGGGCAAATCTTTGCTTCCTGCCCACTTTCTGCATCCATGAGAAGAAATCACAAGCATCACAGAGCCCACCCAGACCCGGGCGATGCTGGGTAGCTGAGCTGCCTCCCTCTACGTGTCCCCTCCAGGAAAAAATTAATCTACTTTTAATTTAATTAAATTCTGACCTGGCTTATGTATTTAGAGTCCAAAGCAAGTTTAATAACATGTATTTTGCCTTAAAAATTTAAAGAAGGAAGACTACATTTCCCTATTCATTGACAAAGAAATGCATTTGACAGAATTCATGATTTTTGGAAAAAAAAAAAGACTTCTCAGAAAAAAATTAAAATAGATGGGCCTTTGATGAAGAGCATTTACAAAATTATTTATAGCTAACTTTATATTTAATGGTGAAGTCCTGCTTTTTCCTTGCAATCAAGAACAAGGCAATAGGGCTGGCCAAAAAGCTCAGCAGATTAAGTGCCTGCAAGCAGATGCAGGGGCTGGGGGTTAGATCTCCAGGCCTGCCATGCAGCCCCGCCCCCAGGGTACACTGAGACAGCAATTGAGATTGGGCCGTAATCCCAGCTCTTGGGAGGCTGTGAACAGGAGGATCACTATGAATCCAATCTAGTAGTGAGACCCTGAACACCCCATAGACCCTTCCTTAAAATATATTAAAAAAAAAAAAAAAGAACAAGGCAAGGATATTAACTCTCACCACTATTATCCAACATAGGATTGAAAGTTTTATTCATTGTTATAAAATAAAAATAGGAAATAAAGATATATGGATGGAAAAGATGGGAATAAAACTGTCCTTATTTGCATATGATATGATTGTCTATGTAGAATATTCCAGAGAATCTACAAAAAAAACAGAAGTAGGTTCAGCAGCATTGCAAGATACCAAATAAATACAGATCAATTATATTTCTTTATATAAATAGCAAACATACAGACATCTACCCTAAACCTTCAGTACCATTTACAATCACTCAAGACATGACAAGGAAACACATGGGTATAAATCTAACAAAATATGGCCAGGATTTTGTTAGTTTATTCTGACTTCTATAAAACAATACCCTAGACTGCAGGATCTATAAAACAACAGAAATTTTCACCATTCTGGAGGCTAGGGTGGGCGCAAGATCAAGACACCAGCCGAGGGGCCAGCGAAATAGCTCAGTGGATTAAAGCACCTGCAAGCAGGATCAGGGGCCATGGTTCAGTCCCAGGGCCTGCCTCGCCAGCCCTGCCCCCCCGGGGCACGCTGAGATGGCAATTGAGACTGGGTGTGGTGGCGCATGCCTGTAATCCCAGCTCTTAGGAGGCTGTAAAAAGGCAGATCACTATGAGCCCAATCTAGTGGTGGGACCCTGAACACCCTATAGATCCTTCCCTAAAATATGAGAAAAAATAAAAGACACCAGTCTATTCTCTGTCTGGCAAGAGATGGCGTCTTCCTACTGTGCCATCTCATGGGAGCAGGCTGGCCAGCTCCTGGCGGCTTTTCTTATAGGGGAAACAAATCTCTTTTAGGAGGGCTCTGCTCTCACCAGCAAATCACCTCCCAGAGGCTTTACCACTTGATACTATCACATTATGGATTCAGTTTCATTGTATGAATTGAGGGGAACACATAACTCAGATCATAACAGACTTGTGTGCTGAAAGCTACAAAATACTGTTGAAAGAAATCAAAGCACTAAATAACTGGAGAGATGTTTTATGTCCACAGTTTGGGAGACTCAAACAAGGGAAGATGTTAGTTATCGCTCAAATGTATATCTATTTAACATAATTCTTATCAAAATCCCAACAAGAGTTTTATATAGACAAGCTGATTATAAACTTTACATGAAAATAATAGCTTTGAAACAAAAGAAAAAAAGGAGAAATCAGTCTGTGCAAAGTCAGGACTTATTATATTGAAATATAGAGCAACAGTAATCAACGCTGCGTGATGTCAGCAGAGGAACAGACATGTAACAGAGCACCGAGAAACAGACCTGTGCACAGTGTGGGGTTTTGGGAACAAGTACCAAAGCAATTCCATGGAGAAAAAGATATCCTCTTCATCTAATGGCTTTGAAGCAATGGGTTATTTAAAGGAAGAAAAAAAAAACCATGTGCCTTGCCCTAAGTCCTTTATGATATACAGTATTCACTCATGGTAAAATACCATGCGTTACACACCACTATAAAACTGCTTTTTCAAAAGATGCAAGAGAAAAATCTTCATAACCTAGGATTGGGCAGAGACACTTGGACTTGACACCAACAATCTATAAAAATAAAATGTAATAAATTGGACCCCATTGCAATGCAAGACTCTTGCCCTCTGAAAGACTCTGTAAAGATGAAAATACAGCCTAGCACGCATTAGACTGTGGGTTTTATCCCTCGGCATGGCAGAAAGAAAAAAGAGAGGGAGAGAGGGAAGAGGAGGAGAGGACTCACAAACAAGATAATACTGAGATGAATATACACTCTGAGATAAAAAAATACAAATGGCAAATAAATACATGAAAAAATGTTCAACATCGTTGGTCATTCAAAAATTCAAATTAAAACAACACTGAGGGCCAGTGAGATAGCTCAGCAGACTAATGGGCTTGCTTGCAAGCTTAGACAAGTGCAGAGACCACGGTTCAATTTCCAGTAGCATACATCGCAACAGCCCCACCCCAGGGTGTGCTGAGCAGGCCAGAGTCCAGGCGTGGTGGCACATGCCTGTAAGCCTAGCACTCAGGAGCCTGAAAGCAGGAGGATCACCACAAGTCCAAGTTGTGTAGTGAGACCCTGCAACAACCAAACACATTTTTTAGAAACCCACTGAGATTCCGCCTCACCCCAGAAAGAATGGCTATCACCAGGAAATCAACCAATAGCAAGTGCTGAAGGGGCTGTTGGGAAAAAGGAAACTTCTCCACTGTTGACGGGAGTGTAGACCAATGCAATCACAATCAAAAAGCTAGGATTAGAGATCCCTTTCGACTCAGCTATTCCTCTTTTAGGTATTTTTTCAGAAGAACTGAAATCATCATACTACAGCAATATATGTGTACCCACTATGTTTATAGCAGCACAATTTGTCATAACTAAATTTCAGAAACAGCCCAAATGCCCATTAACCAAAAAATGAATTTTAAAAAGATGTGGTACTCATTGGAAATTGATCCTATGTGGGAGGGCAGTATGAGGCCTCATTGTCTAAATCAGTCAAGCTACCTGAGTCTTGAGAAAAGCATCCTGCCTGGACTTTGTGGGCTCTTAGTCACCAGGCAACCTTGGGTCTTGCAACTTTTTAAAGGTATAAATGAATGGCACTACCATTGTTCTGGGGCCCTTTGCCAACCAGCCATGTCAGCCACTATCTGACCCCGGCTATTATCTCTTGTCTTTATTTTCTAAATCCTCTTGCCACTTTCTCCTTGGTATCACCGAGAGACCAACAAAACCCCGGCAGGTGTTTTATACAATGGAGTATTACTCAGCTGTAAGAAAAAACAGACTCAGGGCTTTTATAGGTAAATGGATGCAACTAGAGACTATACTCATAAGTGAAATAAATCAGACCCTCATGTGTAAACATCATATTGTTTCCCTAGTGTATGAAAGAGTAAACAAAATATGAAAATACAATAGATAACTGTGAAAGGGAAAGAAACTATTTGAAGGAAAAGAACAACTTGGATGAGGGAAAGGAAAAAAGAAAGAAAGAAGAAAGGAAAGGGAAAAAAAATATATATATATATGCAGGATAGCTTGGATAATTGTACTGCTGATTTCTTCAGATCTTTTATTTAAATGTATCTTGTAGTAGTTTTATTTGGGCTGCATCTGGAGATTTTTTTTACTTTTCTGTACCTTATCTTTGATAAAGGGGCCAAACATGTTACTGGAAGAAAGATAGCCTCTTTGGAGTACTACCTCTAAATAGTACTTCTGGGGCTAGGGATTTGGCTCTGTGGTAAAATGCTTGCCTAGCAACCTGCAAGCCCTGGGAAGGCACTTATACCACTAAGCTGTATCCCCAGCCCCTTCAATTTCTGTAACTTAAACATTTTGCCTTTCAATACTATTCCATAAATCTTATAAGTATTTTTAATTCCTTTCATTTTTTCCTTTTCTTTCTATTGACTATTTTTAAGAAACCTTTTTCACAGATTCTTCTGCTTGATCAAGTCATTTCTTGGTGTTCTCTATTAAATCTTTTATTTCACTCATTATATTTTTCAGCTTCAAAGTTTGATTTATTATTATTAGGATTATAATTGTTATTAAAATCTTTTTTCAGTTTCTCCTTTTGGTTACTTGCCACTTTCACACTTTTATAATTTTTCCTGTATATTTTCCTGAAGATTGCTTTGCTTCTTTTTTTATTAATTTTATTGAGAAACAAATAGCAATGAGACAGATTCAAAACCGATTAATAGGACAGTTTCAATAATTAATAAATTTGCATATTGTTGTCTTCATAATGGTTATTTATAGTACAAAATGCAGACATGATATCCTCTCCAAACATTATTAGTACAAATCTTTCTTCTCATTGAAATAAGAGAAAATAGTTGTATATCTATCCTAGCTATTTTTTTATATACAGATATAAAATGGTCCTTCATTTGTATCCCCTTTTTCTGTTTTTTCAGAGATGGGTATTCCATTGCCATTTAAATATTGTAGGTGCATGAATTCAGCAAAATAATCCAATATAGTCCAGTAGTCTAGTAATGGGTTATCCATAGGACTAGATATGTCAGAAGTTGTTGGCTTGAGCATTTTACAGCTCAGCATATTACTATGGCTTTACTTTTCATACCTCAATATATACTTTTCTGCTGGATGGTTAAGACCAAGATAAAGCAAGACCTATATAAAAAGAAATGTAGCCTTTGTATCTGACAAGGTCAGTCAAAACCCCTCAGGATTCATCCTGAAACCCTGTACCACACTTTGTAGATCCTTTGTCAGTATCAGCCATGTGAATGAGTCACAACCATTGCTTGACCAATTTGTTCTCTGTGAAAGTCTGAGAGAAAGTTTTCTCTCCATGTGACTCTCCTTATCTGCCAATCTTTTGAAAGAACAGTTAATGCTTAAATTTTTCTCCCTCCTTTTAAATTTTTTGTAATGTTTTAACCAATTTAGTATGCTTATATCTGATAATCTGAGCAATTAATTTCATGACCACAACAAGCAATATACAACCACTGTTGAATTCCTATCATTTTATTTAGTGAAATTCTGTATCATTTCTAGTGGGTTTGTTTTTTTTTTTTTTTTTTTTACTATTTTTTCAATTCTGTATAAAAAATACTTGTTAACCACTTCTCTGACAAAAGACTAATATTCAGAATATACAAATAACTCTCCAAACTCAACAGTTAAAAAAAAAACCCACTCAATTAGAAAACAGGCAAAAGATGTGAACAAACTACACCAGATATGCAGGGGGCAAGCAAAAACACAAAAAGACATTCAGTATCATGAGGGATGAGATCAGTGCAAATTGAAGCCATTAAGGGGGCAAGCACATTTATCAGAATAACCAAAACAGAAAACAATGAATAAATGCAGGTGAGGCTGTAGAGAAACTAAACTTCTCATGTGTTCCTGGCAGGACTGTGAAATTATACAACCACTCAGAAAACAGTCTGAAGGTTTATTTATGAACTAAATGTGCAACTGCCATGTGACTCAGCAGTTGTACTCCTGGGCATGTATCCCAGAGAAATGAAAATGAACGTTCACACAAAGACCTGTGCACAATTGTTCTCAGTGGCTTTATTTTGAAAAACTGAATTTTGAAGCCCTTCACAGGTAAATAGTGAAACCATACCAAACTACAGAACTCTGATTTGGAGAAGCTCCTGGTACACACAACAGCTCGGGTGACTTCCCAAGACTCACGGTGAGCAGTGCGCACACCAAAGCCACTCCCATAAGGTCACACGCTGTAGGATTTCTAATTTACAGGGTTCCACTGTGCCCCAGAGGCTCATGTGGCAAAGGCTTGCCCCCAAGGTGGCTCTTCTCCAAGGTGGCTGAACCTTTTAGGGTGGAACTGAGGGAAAGATTCTTTTTCTTTTTCTTTTCTTTTTTTTTTTTTTTTGGAGGGGGGGGTCTGAAAAAATAATCGGTTTAATTGAAAAAACCTGGGGATTCTATTCTACTCCCCTAGATGAGGGGGTTAATGAGTCCGGACCCCCTACATCACTTCATAGCCGCTTCAGATACTCTTCACAAGACAGCAGGCAAACATGATTCCTAGGACCTCCACAAAAGCAATGCCCAGGGCTGCTGCAGCCACCAAAAGTATATTTTTTTCTCAGCCAGTTCTGCATCTTCTCCACACAGCCCTCAGGATGGATAGAATTCTACCTGAAGTCAATGCCACAGCCTGTGGTGATGTTGACACAGCAGGAATCAGGAGCCTGGTTCTTGCCCATGCCAGGGATGTTTTCCCAATCTGAGTAGTTAGTAGTCCTCTCAGCACGCTGATTTTGTCTGTAACTTGTACAGGAATGCGGCTGTATCATTGTTTTGGGGGTAATTTTTCAACCGCTGTCAGAATTCCTTATCAAACTCTGCTCTCACCTTGTCTCTAAAAACATAGCCGGTGATGGCTGAGGCTGCCTCCATCAGCATGATAAGAGACAGGAAAATGGCACAGGTGATCACGAGACAGTGGTTCTCCTTACCGGCCCCACAGCAGCCTAGCAAGGCTACCAGGAAGAGGAAGGCCTCCATCGCAATGGCTCATGGTCCCGCTCGGGATAGACTTGACCACTATGCCCAAGGCCATCAGTTCCACTGCACAGGCGCAGAACACCAGCAGAACGTAGAGCAAGAACTTGACACGTTTCATTTCTCCTTCTACCTCCATGGCTGCTGGGCCCAGACTCCCCGAGGCTGAGCGATCCTCTCCTGCCGTGGCTCTGGGGTTCTCTGGTGGCACCCCCAGCTCCTGCCCCTCCTGCCCGCCCTGAGGGACAGATTCTGAGATCAATGGGGATGTGTCTTTGGACGTTTGTGAGGCACCCTGGCCTCTTCCTCTCCTGCTTCCATTCCTCCTCCTCCTCCTCTTCCTCCTCCTCTTCCTCCTCCTCCTCTTCTTCTTCCTCCTCTTCCTCCTCCTCTCTTTTCTTCCTGGACATGGGGTGAATGGCTTCTTTCCATCCTGCCTTTCTGTCACAATGCGTTGTCTCACCACATACCCAAACAAATGGGGCTAACTGATCTAAACTTTTGAACTGAGACAAACCATTCCTCTTTACACATCAGTTACCTCAAGTATGTTATCATAATGACAGAAAGCTTTATTTTTTTAATCTTTTATTTATTTATGAAATCAGCTTTTCATTTTTGCTGATTTTTTTTTCAGAACCGGGGATTAAACTCAGGCTCTTGTGCTTGCCAGGGAAGCGCTTATTCCACTGAGCCATTTCCCCAGCCCCAATCTTTTATTTATTTATGTATTTGGTACAGGGTCTCACTACACAGCTCAGACTCATAGTGATCCTCCTGTCTCAGCCTCCCCTGCACTGGGACTACAGGTGTGAGCCACCACACCCAGGTTTGGTGGCCAGAACAGCATGGTCCGGCATGGCATGTGATACCAGGGATCAAACCTGGGTCCTTGTACTTGCCAGGCAGGTACTCAGGCTGCCAAACTATCTCCCCAGCCCACATGCAGCTTTCTTGAAATGACATAGAACCAGAGAACAGATGAATGGTTGCCAAGGACAAGGAAAGACGTGAGAGTGGCCATGAAAAGTTCACAGAAAGGATCTTGTGATGGACACGTTCTGAATCTTGAAGGCATCACACTCAATCAGGTTGTGCCTTTGTACTATAATTTTGCTGTTACCTTTGAGAGAAATTGAACAAGAGATACATGCAGTCTCTCAGTAGCATTTCTTAAATGGCACGTGAATCTATAATTATCTCCAAATTAAAAGTTTAATTGGGGTAAAAATTGCACCACTGTGCAGTTCACCAGTCAGTGGAACAAAGCCGCAGCGGCGCAATATGGGTCAGAGACAAAAGCAAACCCTGTGAATGGACAAGAGGGGAAAACCAACTGCTTCACTGACAGTCTGAATAATCATACACTACTATTTCACTTTCAGGGAGACACAAAGAAAAAGATTAGCACATAAGCTGATTTGCAAAAGAAACCTCTTATGGTCTGAATGCATCTGAAGCCAGAGGGTCCTTCACCCTGGCATGCACTCAACCTGCCCATCCCGCCGCTGCCTGGCGCAGAGACCGGCCTCCCAAACACAGGCTGAGTGGGCAGACCCATGTGCTCCAAGTCAGAGGCTGGACATGTGTTTGTAATCTGAAGTCTTCCTGTGAGGTACACAGAACCTTAGTAACACTTCTTATGGGAAATTTTGAGTTTGGGAAGCCAGGCCAGGCTGGAGCTGGACTGAAGTTGTGGTTTTACATAAACAAGGGCTTTAAAGGTCAGTTCTCTAGCCAGCGGTCAGACTGTGGGGCCTTTGAGTGGGAGTGGAAAGAACTTCTTTCAGTGGATTTTCTCAGAAAAGATCATTTGCGTGTGTTTCCCTGGTGTCAGAGAAGAAATAGCCCAGGGAACTTTCTCATGCTCTGCTCCTTCCTCTGATGGGACTCACAGCCTGGCTTCCACAAGAGGCCTGGCTCACAGGAGTCAGACCCAAACACCCAGTTCTCTTTAAGCTGCTACAGAGATATTTCAAGTGGCCAATAAGCCACACACTCAAAAGCATCTTCTCGTGTATCGGTTCAGTCAGTATCCCATCTCATCTGCCCCTGCTATCCTCAGCCTCCTGCCCGAGACTGGGCAAGTTCAGTCATTGTCACCTAGATCTCTTCACAAGTTCATGGCCACCTTCTACCGCAGGCAACAAAAATCAGTTAGATGGAAACGCCTTCCTTAAGCTGCAGACAAAAGCTGCCTGGGTCTGCGGCCTTTGCCAGAAGTTCTCAGTCCTCCCTACATGCTGTGGTCTGAAGTGGCTTCATCCTGGAGGGCGAAGAAAAGCTGATCTACTGGCTAAAGGTACTGTTTGTGTACAGTTAGTCTGAAATGAAGCCTGGTAGGAAATGAGCATGAGAATGCACTTCTCCGGGGTGACGTGCTCCTTCTCCTGCCTCTGCTTGTGCTCAGCAGGGGTGCAGCAAGGCATAGAAGGAAGCAGAAGAAGATGCAGGACTAGAACTGTCACTGTGAGAGCTCTTTATTGTCCACCCAGGAGCACACTGCAACTTCTCAGCCTTTTGAATTATGCTCTTTGTTATTGCCTATATGCTACATTTGAATGTATTAAAATATTTCAAGTTTGCGTAACTAGAAAATATTTTACTTTTAGTTTTCAAAGGAATGTTTGATAAGCATAAAATTCAAAGAGGATAGATCTGGGTTTTTTTTCTTTCAGTCCTTTAATTAGTCTAGTTTCTTACACACTTGGCCCTTTTATTTTTCTTTCTAATGTGGAATAGGATGCTAGTTAATTTTGTTCTTCCATAGCTAATATTTTTTATGGATATGCTTTAACCATTTTTTTCTTTATAATAAGTTTTGGACAATTTTATTTTTGTCTCTTTTACAAAACGTTCATTTTTCTTGGAAATGTGGTATTGTAAGTTAAACTAAATTCATAAATTTTAAATCTTTAGTATTTATTGCCTACTCCTTTCTACTTAGAGAATTCTAATTATATGAATATAAAAAAAGAAAGGAGCAGTTAATGCTTACAAGTTTTGTTTTTACTCTGACATTTTCGTCTCCTGAATTTCTTATAACTTCTTAATTATTGTTTTTTTTTTTAAAAAAAAAAAAACTTATACACTTACATCTGCTTACATCTGGTAATCTGAAAAACTAATTTGCACATGGCATCCTGTAATACAGCAACATTGCTGGATTCCTACTACTTTGTTTAGTGAAATCTTGTATCATCTATAATACTGTTTTCTTCTATTACTATTTTGTATTCTTTAAAAAGAAAGAAAGAAAGAAAAGAAAAAAACGAAGATGCAGGACTAGAAAGCAAAGGACCTAGAAGCATGGATGCTGAGGTCCTGGCTCTGGGGTGAGCTGCTAAGCCATGGGGAAGTGGCCTCTGGGGCCACAGTGTGGCTGTGGAGTTGCTTGCCAGTCCTTGTCACCATGCTGTGTAGGGTCACCCTCGAGGCAGGTGAAGCAATGGAGCAGATGAGGCATGGGGTCAGGAACATGAGACTTGGGCCTACTGGGTGCTCAGCCTCGTTCTGACCCCTAGGAGTCTGTGCTTGGTCCTTCTGCACCTCTGTTAACTTGTTCAGGCCCATCTCAGGAAGTGATGGTGATGAACCATTAGTGTTACAGTGTTATAGTTTGGGGCTTTGCAAGGGGGAACAATTCAATACGGGACACAGAGTTTATAGAATTATTTTGTAATGGTCACCCAAAGAGAAATGTACAAAAAGAGTGCAGGAAATCTGTCTATATACTAAAGATCAAAGAATCTAGCAAAAGGCCTGGATCTCACAGCAATGTCTTGAAGGAATCCAGATGAAGACCCAGAGCCCATAAGAATGTCCCCAGTGAGTCCAACTGGGGGCTTAGAGCCCACGACAATGTCTCACACAGGCCTGTTTTATGGATTTGTGCTGGGAAGCCCATAGGTCAGTGGTGGAAACTAGAAAGTTTATGTCAGCTGGATGAAGGATCTCACCCATTTCTATCTTCCTCCTTCTTGTAACATAGACATGATGTTCGAGGGTGCAGTAGCCCTCTGCAGCTATGAGGCAAAGCTATCAGGCTCGGGGATCCACACTGGAGCCAGGAAGGGATGCTCAAAGTGAGGACCAAAGTGAACCATAGCCATCCTCGGTGACAGTATGATCACTGAGCTCCTTCAACAATGATAGCGGCCCGGGGGCTGGGGAGATGGCTCAGTGGAATAAGTGCTTCCCTGGCAAGCGCAAGGGGCTGAGTTCAATCCCCAGTTCCACCAAAGAAAAACAATGATAGCGGCTGAGTTCATCAGGAAAGCCAGCATGACAAGCTCCTCCAAAGAGCCAACAGCTCCGTATAGCTTCCCAACAGCTTCTGAACATCTTCCTCTCCAGTTTTGCCTCTTGTACTTCTGGCAATGATCTTCAGGTGGGCCTTCCACATGCAGCACCAACTGGTTCGATTCAGCTGGCTGTTACAAGTTGACCACCAGCTTTCAGTCCATCACAGTCAGGAAGGTATTGTTTAGTGTTTACAGTTCAAGGTGTGCCAGGGCTCTGACCCCTGTTCAGTTCTTATTGATTTTAAGATCCCCATTTTTTTTAACCTTTTAACATCCTGGAAATCTGATCTGTTACATCAGATTGTGTTACAATAGGTCCAGTTGGAGTTCTATTAGTCCAGTATTATCTCTGCTAGTGGTACTTAAATAGCGATATGTCTTAGATATTGTGTTTCCAGTGCAAATCAATATAATATAACAAGTTAGACTCCTTCTATCTTTTATTTTCTCTATCCTTAGCCTGGTTGATGCCTTGCCTCCTCTTCATGCTTTGCCTCATATTTGCTGAGGGCTATTGCACCCTTGAGCATCACATCTATGTTATAAGAAGGAGGAAGATAGAAATAGATGAGAAAGGAAGGGTATGCTCTTCTGAAAATTCATATTTCAGTTAAGAAGTGATATCCTCTGGAGGGAATTTACATATCACTACCCAGAATTAAGCGGCATGGGCCTTGCAAGTGTGCTGGGACGGAGAATGCATAGATTGCTTGGCTCTGTGGCAGAGTAGAGCAGGGCTGAGGGTGCCTTAGTGAAAGAACACTGGCCTGGCATGCACAAAGCTCTGGGTTAGATGCTGCACTCCACAGGAAGAAAAGAGAGAGAGCAAAACAAGGTAGAAATGAGAGTTGAGTAAGCCAATCTATTGTGGCTGCCACAGTATTTAAAATAACTCGCGTCCTCTCTGGCATGCAGCAGAAGCTCCACACAGAACAGTTTTGTGCCTCTACACAAAAACAAAACTGCGGTGGTCTGTGTTGAGAATGAGGTGTGCCAACTCACCTAACAATCACACTTCTTGGAATCCTATAGAACACTCAGCAAGAACACAGTGAGTTTTATCCAAGAGAGCAACAAACACAGGTATTCGCTCCAATTCTGCAGGGCTGCTTTCCTTGTGCACCAGGGGATGCTGGCACAAAAAAAGTAAATGCACTCTTTGGAGTCTGCACTTCTCATACAAGAGTTGTCCTGGTTTTCCTCTACCAGGCTCAGCCAGGATCATACTCCACAGCCCTGCAGTGCCTGCTGGCCTCAGTGGGACAATCTGAAGGCTGAGATTTTCAACTAGGCATTTGGCATTTCTGTGGACACACTTGACTTTTCTCCTTCCTAGGATAAGGGGAAGGGAGTTGACATCTATAGTTTTATGTATGTTAACCCTGCAAATCTGGAAGTAGAGCCTAAGCATTCCTAGTTCCAAAATGACATGAGGTTGGGAGAGTGCTCATGGTCATCAAGCTGGCAGGTGGAAAGCTGAGACGCAGACCCAGGCCTGGCTGGTGCCAGCACTGTTCTTGTGTACCCATCACTGTACTTCCAGGAGCATTTTGCTTTCTGTTTATCTCTCAGCTTTAGGCCAATAACAACAACAAAACATCAGGCATCTCCTCCAACAGCAGCAAACAACAGTAAGGTAACTCAGGTGCACCCCAGAACAACGGTCCTCAAGAAACAGTTGTAGTTGATGGGTGGTGCTCTGGAGTTACTCACAGTATCTCACCTTACAGACCCCATGATCAGATTCCTTCCCTGGACAGAAGAGGAAACAGAGCCCCTGACAACAACAACAACAAAAATGAAGAGTGGGCAAGAGCCTGTAAGCAGGCACAGGGGACAGGGGTTCGATCCTCAGGCCTGCTGTGCCAGCCCCACCCCTGGGGTGCACTGAAATGGAAACTGAGACTGAGCATTGTGCAGAGCGCCTGTAATCCCAGCTCTTGGGAAGCTGTAAACAGGTGGATCACTATGAGTCTGAGTCTGATCTAGTAGTAAGACCCTGAACACCCTGCAGACTCTTCTGTAAAATACAAAGAAAGAGAGAGAGAGAGAGAGAAAAGAAAAAGAAAGAAAGAAAGAAGAAAGAGAGAGAGAGAGAGAGAGAGGGAGAGAGAAAGAAAGAAAGAAAGAAAGAAAGAAAGAAAGAAAGAAAGAAAGAAAGAAAGAAAGAAAGAAAGAAAACTCAGAGTAATGCAGACTTGAGACTTTTTGCCTTTTGGGCCATTGCTCTTTCTAGAACAATAGACTCCTCCTGAGTTTGCATTTTCAGTTCTTAGGTGGTCTCTCCTAACTTATTAACAGCCATAAAATCTTATTTTTCCATTCAACGAGATTAATTCCCCAAAACTATTTGGTCAGCCCACTCTTCATTTTTTTGTTCTTGCCAGGGCTCTGTTTCCTTGTGGGTTTTCCTCCTCTTCTTTTTTTTATCTTTCACCTTTATTTTCTCATAAAGCTTGATATTTTTCCATTCAATGAGATTAACAAAGACACAACGTGCTATCCATTGTACCTCCCATGCAGGATGTCTGTTCTTATCTTTAAAAATTATCATAGCAGATAAATATTTCATACCCACTTTCCATACAAGGAAGTTTATATTCAAACAATGTAAATAACTTTCTCCAGGTTCCTGGCGCTTGGTAGCTGTGGTTTACAGTGCTGTTACGGCCAAGCCAAGAACCACAGTATGCAAACCAGTCCCAAAAATGGCACTGAAATGGCATAAAAAAAACCTTGGTCACAAAGATATGAATCTCTGAAGAGGGCAGAGCCCAAGTTCCTTAGGAACATGCATTTTTTGTGTTTTTTTTTAAATGTTAATTCATTCATTTACCCAGTATTCATAAAGCACTCACCAGGGGGGGCCTGGCCCTTTCTAAGCACCAAAGTGCAGCAAAGAACTACAAAGATGATACCCAACTCCCATGGAGTGGATAGCCGAGGGGAGTAGATGGCTAACAAGCAGGCAGGTGGAGAGAAATGCTCACGTATCAGATGCGGAACTTCTCATTAACTTACATCCACTAGGAAAATGGCAGTACATGGTTACCTGTCCCAAGATCACAAAAGAGAATCACAGATGATCCACAACAATTGTTTTATAGAAGCTATATGTAGCTTAAATTTATACCTACTAGTGAGTCCCCACAGACAAGTTGCAACTATTCAATGGCCAGGGGCGTGTGAGTTGATATCATTGTCCAAACTGAATCCTGAATGTCAGATATAAATTGTAACCGTTCTTTCATCAAGTGAAAGAGCGGCTATGATAGGACAGGCAGTGCCAGGTCCTGGGGCAAATGATCAACTAATGTTTCTTGCCTTTGTGAACGTTACAGTCTAATGACCCACGCAGACATTGAACAAGAAAGCATACATGAAGAAACAGCAGTCTGAAATGCAGCGTGTGCTCTAATGGAAAGGAATTGAGGAAATTCTGAAGAGGGGTCTCATTCAGATAGTCAAGGTCAGGATCAGCCCTGCCATAAATTAGCCAGAGGTCACCATGGCTGTGCTTATCCTTTCATGTTCTCTACCTCCCCCTCCTTTCCTCTCTCTCTTCAGACAAACCCAGGGACTTGCTCTCCAACCAAGTCATCCCTCCCTGTCCTCCCCACATCGCCCCAGTCGAGTGCTATTCTCTGTGCCCCAAGTTCAGGCAGAAGATCTTGAGATTTGCATCCTAGGGAAGAAAGAGACAGCAGGCAGGAAGTGCTAGGCCCTAACCGGAAACAGTGTAGATCCCCTGGCTGTTTCACACACAGGGCTTATGCTTCCATGACTTTGGAGAATTAATTCCTCTTTCCAGAAGTCTCAACCTCACCCATCTGTCAATTAGAAAGAAGCACACAGTCCCTGGAGTGCCTAATTGGTCATCGACTCTGCTGCCCAGATACCTTGGAGAGGCCCCCAACAGGCCCCAGACCCCCTTCCCAGGAAGCCTGGGAGCAGAGGAGCATGACTGATCCCCGAAGCCTTGCTGGGGCCCCATCAGGCTTGGAGCCTGGGGGGTGATGGGGAGGGTCCCACGCACACCCGGACTTTCACAGGGGCTTCCGTGCAAAGCCTATCTGTCAGCCCCCCACCCAAGCTGGCCCCTCAAGGGTTTTGAAAATGTACTCTTAAGTCAAATTGCAGACTATGGTGGGAATTTTGTGGAGAAAGCACATGGGTTTTGCCCCCTTGACCACCTGCAGGCATTAATTTTTTTTTAATTTTTCACAAGGACAGTTTTAATAGTGACTTATATGAAAGTTCAATATCTGCTAAATTATAAAAGTTGCTTTAAAAATATTGACTCAATTATATTCATTTCCTTTATGTATTGACATTTTTCAAATAGTGCATATTGAAATAATTCAAAACATGATCATTACAACATGTGGCAAATAGCTTCATATCTGCCTAACATTGTTCTCATTCAGATTTTAAACTAATGCTCAATGCATTAATTGTTATTGATGAAAATACCACATTCACCTATTTCATAAAACCAGAGCTAGAAGGGATCTTAGAAAATAATCTCATTTGCGTGAAATGCTGACAAATAATTTATATATCATTTCTACACAGCATTCTGTTCATCTCATGTATAATCTTGACATTATTAATTATGGATAAACTGATTTTGAACTTATACTTTGAATACTTAAAAAGTAATTGTTCCTGTCCATCAATTTATGAATGTATTGAAAAATATGATAGACATTCATACAATGGAATATTACTACCATAAAAGGAACAGAGTATATGTACAGGCTGCAACATAGATGAATATTGAAAACATGATGCTAACTGAAAGAACCTATATACAAAAGGCCACTATATTGCATGATTCCATTCATATGAAATGTTCAAAATAGGTAAATCCATAAACATAAAGTACATTAGTGGTTTCCAGGGAGTGGGAGAAGAGGAAAATTGAGAGTAACTGCTAACACATGTGAGCCTTCTTTTTAAGGTGAGAAAAATGTTCTGAAATTAGACAGTGGTGATGACTGCACAGCATAGTGACTATACTAAAACCACTGAATTGCACACTTTAAAACTGAATTTATCTCAATTTTTTAGATTGAAAAAAGTGATGTTCTAATAAAGAACATCATTTTATCTGTATGACCATAGCTAGAATAAGAAACACATTCTCTCAATCATCATGATGTCATAGAAGAATTATTGGGCAAGGGAATTTTGATGACATAATCAAGTGCATATTAAAGAATAAAACTCTGTTGCTATTAAAACAAGTAAAGATCTTTCCCCAGAACTGGAATCAAAATTTTACAAGACAAAATCCTCAAGCAACATAATCATCCCATTATGAGTTCACACACAGAACAGCCTATCTACATCATTAAGGAACTGGTTGCAACAGCTGATGTCCTCTCCTTCCTGAGAAAGAAGGATAAACTAAAGCTCAGTTAGTGAAATTTCATTAGATGCTGCTTCTGCATGGAGTATCTCAAGTAAAAATTGTATGCACAGGGACCTTGCTGCTAGAAACTGCCCGGAGGTAAAAATAATGTTCTGAAAATCATTGACTTTGGAATGTCTCTTCAAGAGGATGATGGTATATATTCATCTTCTGACTTAAAACAGATTCCCATTAAATGGAGAGTGCCAGAAGCTCTTAATTATGGGAGATATTGTTCTTAGAATGACGCACGGTGCTTTGGTATCCTCCTCTGGGAGACCTTCAGCTTAGGGGTCTGGCCATACCTTTGACTGAAAAGTCTTCATTATCTGTGCTTGTCCGAGGACTGTTTCTTCTCTTCCTTTCTTCCTTAACTATCCCATTTCTCTTTCTTTTAGATGCAGACATTAATGAATGGTTCCCTGCCTCACTTGCCGTCTTCTCACTGTGCTGATAGCCCCTCTCCCTTCCCTCTTGCCAGCAAGTGCTTTTTGTTAGCACCAAACTCACCAGTACTGCATGATATCTCCAGACAGAGGCTGGGGCTGGCTCCTGACTCAGCATGATGGGAGGGATAAACCCCTCTGGCATTTGTGATTCCCACTCCACCAGAGATGGCTTTGCCATCTTTGAGGATGACATGGGGAATGGCTGTGGAAGGAGGGAACTACTGCGCTGGAGTGAAAGGAAAGACCACAGGCAGGCCCAAGGCTGCAGGAGGGAGCTGGGCCAAGCTTGGCACCAGCTGCCACTCTGTCCACCGTGTGAGGTCACCTTCCTTTCTATTTCCGTCTCCCGACCATAAATAAGATTTCTCTAGGTGGCCCTGCTGCCACCTTCTGCCCCCAGGATTTTCGAACCCTCAGTGGGCTCTACCTTCCCCAGCTGTCCTCAACCCCGTATACTTCGCAGGACACGGATCTCCACGACACCAAGGAAGCGTGATGCTGCCACATCGCAGCCTTTCTTTCCATGCTTGTGTGATCTAGAGAGTGGGATGGGCGTCCCTGTGCAACAACACGTTTAAGAACCCAAGACCGATTAGGGTCTGGGGAGATGGCTCAGTGGAATAAGTGCTTCCCTGGCAAGTGCAAAGGCCTGAGTTCAATCCCTGGTTCTGAAGAAAAAAGAACCCAAGACCGAAATGTTCACGTTAAGAGCGTGACAAATCCTGCCGCACTCTACCAGCAGAACTTCTTAATTACTTGTAAGGTACTCTGCGTTTATGACCTCTTGCTGGTTAGCACTGAGCCAAACCCTGGGGAGGAGAGGTGCTCCCCTGCTCTAGCACCCTACTCTCCGCTTCCTGGCTGCCATGATGTGAGCAGCTTTCCTCCTCTATGCCCCTGTGCTATGCAAGTCTGCCCTGGAGCCAACTCACTGTGGGCCATAGATGTGAGCCAAAACAACCCTCCGTCCTTCATGTTGTGGGCACCGGGTACATTGTCCCAGTGACATGGAGCAACTAAAACAATTCATTCTCATAGTTGGGGGAGACCAGAGGCCTTACTGAACATTTCATCTTTACTGGAATTAAGTTGCTTATTTGTGTAAGAGAGAGAGAGAGAGAGAGAGAGAGAGAGAGAGAGAGAGAGAGAGAAGGCAGTCAAAATCCTTTTTTAGCTGAATTTCCAAAATTCTGCCTCTAAAGATTCCTAATAACAAGAAGAATCTTTAATGCCGCAGCCCTCCACAAATATATAATATATTGCATTCCTATGTCATTGAAAAATATACACATAGTTTGCATTCTTTTTATAGATCTCTGTTTGTTTTAAAGTAAAGTCTTCCTAGTTAGGTTACCAGTTATAAGATAGATCCATAGGTATGGGCACACACACCTTTGGCAGGTGGACCAACTGGAACCCATGACACCCAGGACAAGATGGCCACAGGTACAGAGGAATGGATAAAAGCAAATGTTGTAAGGGCTGGCCAGACAGCTCAGCAGATTACATTGCCTACTCAGGCAGATGCAGGGGGCTGGGAGTTCGATCCACAGGCCTTTGTGCTGGCTCTGCCCCTGGCGCACTGAAACGGTGATTGAGACTGAGCGTGGTAGCACACAGCTATAATCCCAGTACTAAGAAGGCCGTAAACAGGAGGATCACTGAGCCCGATCTATGAAGTGAGACCCTGTAGACACTGTAGACACTACCCTAAAAAAAGAAAAAGATATATTTTTACTCATCTTTAAAGAATAAACTTAAGACTTTTATAGGTAAATGGATGCAACTTGGAACACATTCATAAGTGAAATAAATCTAACTTGCATGTATAAACATCATATTGTTTCCCAAGTGTATCAAGCTGACAGAATACATAACATCTAAAATGTATAATAGATATTGTGAATTGGGAATAAGCTGCTCAAAGAGAAAAGGAAACTGGGATATATAGAGATGTAGATATATTAGTTAAGATAGCTATACTATTAATTTGTTTTAGTTCATTGAAAAGACAGTTTGGTGCTTCTATCTTTTGATCAATTCTTCATGCTTATATCTTGTAATCTGAACAACTATTTTGAAGGCAACAATAAGCAATGTACTAACCATTGTTACTCTCCTACTATCTTAGTTTGAAATTTTGTATCATTGTTTTGAGTATTTTCTCTTTAATATAAAGACGATAAATATTCAAAAATGAAAAAAATGCACTTCTGGTGATAAAGTGTCAGACTCTGTAGCACGCAACACTATTTAAGGTCCTGTGAAATCACAGAAATTATGTTGTGAAAAAGGAATAAATGTATAATGTTGCTGGGAATCAAAGCATGCTGCCTTCAGGGTTAAGATTGAGCATGATTTTTTTTTTTAAGCAAGATTAAAGTAATGAACAAATAAAAGGAAGAAAAAACTCAAGCCCAAGTGCAAGGTCCTGAGTCCAAAAACTGAAAGAAAAAAAAAAGAAAGAAAGAAAGAAAGAAAGAAAGAAAGAAAGAAAGAAAGAAAGAAAGAAAGAAAGAAAAAATCAACCCTAAATGAGTAGGCTAACTTATATAATGTAAGAGTAGCTCCAGAGTATGCACCTCCTTCCTCTGGAGCAAAGGAGAAGCAGGAGAGAGGTAAAGAAAGCCTCAATTGCACAGCACAGGGAGGCTGCTGAAGAATGCAATCACCCTGGGAGGAGGAGGCAAGGCGACAAAGAACTTATTGGCTGAGTTGGGGGTGGAACGGGTGGTATGCTGGTTTGATTAAACAATATATGCAGAAACCTTTCTTTCAATGAACTAATAGCAATTAGTAGCATAACTGCTCTATCTTGTTTATTTATTTGTTTTATTATATTTATTTTTCTTTTCCAGGGGGGCACCTAGGGAGATAGTTCAGTGGTCTAAGCACCCGTCTGGCAAATGCAAGGGCCCAGGTTTTATTCCTGCACAGTCCTGGATCCCTGGACAGCGGGGTGCTGCATAGGGAGACCCTGTTCCAAATAAATAAATAAATAAATAATCTTTCCTTTTCCTCTACTTATTTACTCCTTTCTCTATCCCAGTTTCTCTTTCCTTTTGAACAGTTTCTTCTAATTTGATAATATCCATTGTACAGTTTGTATTTACCCTTTCAACTTCTTATGCTAGGAAGACAATATAATGTTTACACAAGCAAGTCTGCTTTATTTTACTTATGAATATGCTCTCAAGTTTCATCCATTTCCCTGTGTCTGAAGTTTATCATTCTTTATAGTTGAGTAATGCTCCACTGTATAAAAATATACCACATCCTTTCTATCCATCCCTCAGTTCATGGGCATTTCAATATTTAGCTATGACAAATTGTGCTGCTGTAAGCATTAAGTACACATATGTTACTGTGGTGTGATGTTTTTTAATACTGAGAAAATATCCTAAAAAGGAACAGCTGGGTCAAATGGGACCTCTAATCTAAGTTCTCTGAGGAATCTCCACACTGATTTCCACAGCGGCTGCACCGGTCTGCACTCCCAACAACAGTGGAGAAGGGTTCCTTTCTCCCCACAGGTCCTCCAGCACTTGCTATTGGCTACTTTCTTGATGATAGCCATGCTTTCTGGAGTGAAATGGAATCACAGATTTATTTTAATTTGCATCACTCAAATGATGAATGATGTCAAACATTTTTCATATATTTATTTCATATTTGTATTTCTTCATCTGAGAAGTGTGCATTCATATCAGATGCCATTTTGGACTGGATCTTTGAATTTGGGGGTCCAATTTTTTTAATTCTTTGTATGCTCTAGATAAAAGTCCTTTCTGTGTTCAAGGGACGGTTGGATAAAATTTCTTCACCCACTCCGTGGGTTGTCTTTTCACTCTGTTGATGATTTATGTTGACATGCAAAAGCTTTTTAATGAGATGAGGTCCAAGTTACTGATTCTTTTTCTTTATAGAAAAATGTTTATTAAGGAATAAATTTTAGTTTGAAGGAATCAGTACCAGGTTACAAGATCAATACCTGCTCTAATCAACAATTTTCTAAAATGCAAGTCAGATGTTGGCACCTCCTTCTTCTGTTCTGTCACATTTGGTGCTGATTTCTATTTATTATTTCTTTTTCCTTTTTTTTTGCTTTTTAATTTCTTATGACTTTATTTATTTTTTTGTAAATCAATTGTTTACAAACTAAAATGACTATAACAATAAAATTGTCCAAAATAAAAATGAAGAATTTACAGATCAGTCACAAAGTATTTCACTCTGTGCCAAAATTGAGAAACTTATATTCATATAATTAGGATTCTCAAAGAGAAAGAGGTAGGCAATAAATATTTAAAGATTTAAAATTTCTGAATTTTTTTTTTTTTTTTTTTTTTTTTTTTTTTTTTGCGGAACCAGGGATTGAACTCAGACCCTTGCACTTGCCAGGGAAGCACTTATTCCACTGAGTCATATCCATAGCCCCAAAGTTTAGTTGAACTTGTAACACCACATTTCCAAGAAAAATGAACCTTTTGCGCAAGAAATTTGAATAAAATCATACCCAGACACACAAAAATGAAATTGTCCAAAACTTATACAGAAAAAAATCATTAAAGCATATTCATAAAAAAATAGCTATGTAAAAGCAAAATTAAATAGCATCTTATTCCACATTAGAAAGAAAAAAAAAGAACAAGTATGCAAAAAACTACACTAATTAAAGTACTGAAAGAAAGGAAAACGACAGATCTGTCCTCTTTGAATTTTATACTTAGCAAACATACCTTTGAAAACTAAAAATAAAATATTTCCAATTATAAAAACTCAAAATATTCTAATACCTCCAGATGTAGCATATAGGAAATAACAAAAAGCATATTTCAGAAGGCAAGAGAAGTTACTGTATGCTCCTG
>PVKA01018530.1:0-43696 GCA_004027165.1 Ctenomys sociabilis | reverse complement strand
AGTTATAATGCAGGAGGCTGAGGCAGGGGGATCACTGGGAGCAGAAGGGTTAAGCCTGGCCTGGACTCTAGTGATTCCTGTGGTGTCCTGGAAGTGGATGGGGGTGTTATAGGTGAGAAGCGGATTATTGCTAAAAGGATTGGCTTTTCCTCCCATGAGTACTATGAAACTCTTCCCAACCTGTCAATTATGACCAAATTCTATATAAAACTTTGAAAAGAAAAAAGAAAAGGAAGGTTCCAGCTAACATCAATTGGAGAACTTTATGCCACATCTTGTACTCTGAGTACTTTGAGGATGACAATATGCAACATAGTAGCTATTTTTATTCTCCTATTATTTTATTATAAAATTCTGTTTTGCCTTTTTCAGTAAAACTAAAATTTATATGCTAAATGTAAACCCCACTGTTAGGACAATGATAAACAATCATAAAATATACATATGCAGAATGAGATATTTATATATTTCACTAAAAATAACCTAAATACAAATGAACACAATAATGAAAGAAATCAAGGGGAGAAGGTTGCAAGATATATAGAAATCCAGTGCAAAGTGTCAGAATTCTTATTAATTTTAATGTAAATAAACTCTTCCACCAGAAGACAGAGGTGCCAGGATAAAATAAATAATAAAAAAATATGATTTCACTAACAGCTCTCTTGTCAAAGAAACAAAATACCCAATATCCATTATTTTGGGGGGACAGAACCCAGGATTGAACTCAGGCCCTTGCGCTTGCCAGGGAAGTGCTTATTCCACTAAGCCATCTCTCTGGTCCTTCAACATCCATTATTTAAAGATGTTTAATTTGGCTCATATTTTAGGCCATTCAGTGCATGTATAGGGGGCTGGCTGTGAGGCAGAAACTTCGTGATGTAAGGGTATGGAGGAGGAGTTCTGCTTACCTCATGGCAGCCAGAAGGCAGAAGGACAGAGGAAGAACGTTGGAGAGGAAATGTACCCTTTCCTCATAATGGTCCAGTCAGATATAAACTCCTTAAAAGACTAATTCACTGAAGAGTATAAAATGCCTCCATGATCTACTCACCTTCTAAAAGCCTCTCTTCCAAACACAAGATATTTGGGAGGCATTTTACACCTAAACCCTAACAACAATCTGTATGGTCTCCACAAAAGATTCACTTTAGTTTACTTTTCAGTGAAGTGCTGCACATTGAACCCGAGACCTTGGCCATGCTAGGCAAGTACTCTACTAATGAGATACATCCTCACATTAAGAGACCCACTTTGGATCCAAAGAAAGAAATAGATTGAAATTGAAAAGGTGGAAAAAAATACTCCACGTAAAAGACAATCAAAGAGAGTAGGAGTGGCCATGCTACTATCAGACAAGAGAAATTATGACATAAAGTTGTATATGAACAAAATGTCCAATAGAGCCAGAAAACATAACTATTATAAAAATATATGCATCTACCAATGCACTGTCAACATATGAATAAAAATTGACAGATTTGAGGACAGAGTTAATTTCATAATAATAGTTGAAGATTTAAATGCCTCATTCTTAATATTAGACAGAACAGGGCCAAGGAGATGGCTTAGTAGAATAAGTGCTTCCCTGGCAAGCACAAGGACCTGAATTCAATCCCCAATTTCATATATATATCAAAACAACCAAACAGAAGCCAACTAAGGAAACAGAATTTAGTAAAAAAAAAAAAAAAAAAAAAAAAAACATAGTTATAATGCAGGAGGCTGAGGCAGGGAGATCACTGGGAGTTTGAGGCCAGCCTGAACTATATAGCAAGACTGTGTCTCAAAACAACAGGAAAAAAATCCAACTATATCTCACAAACACATACAAAATATTATAACCAATAACAACAGACAGCAGTTGTAGTAAAGCTGATCACAATTCCTCAAAAATTAAAAAGATTTACCCTATGATACAGTAATTTCATAAATATATATGTATATCTTTGATATATATATATATATATATATAACATAGAATATTATTTGATATGTAAAAGCAAGAAAATTTTAGCTCACACCATCACTGTAAATCCTTAGAACATAATGTTAAATGAATTAGCCCAATCACAAAAATACTTTATATTTATATGATATACTTGAAATCTGAAAGGTACAATAGATACCGTAAGAGGAAAAGAATTTGTTCGGTGGGAAGGAAAAACTAGGGTGAGGAAAAGGTGATAACTAAAGTAGTCAAAGTCATACAGACAAAAAATAGAACAGTGGTTTTGAGAGGTTAGAGAGATGCTTAAATAAGGAGCTTTTGTTTAGTGGGTACAGAATTCTGTGTTACAAGATACAAAGCTATGAAGTCAGATCCCAGCAATGACTGGATCACATTATGGACATATTTACTACCATACTTAAAAATGGATAAGATGTTAAAATTAATGTGTATTTTACCACATGCAAAATAATTTAGTATATAAATGTTTCATAAAAGTGAGCATAAATAATTTACAAAGTAATTATATGTCATGCACCTTTTTTTTCCAAATTTGGATGCAATTTTTCTTTCAATAAAATTTTGTTTTTTATAATTAACTAATTTCTTTTAAACCATGGCTCACTGGTCCATACATGAATGCCATAATTTAACTATGCTAAGCTGTGTCCTAAAAAATTGAGTTCTGAAGAATTTACTTATCTGGATGGTATTAAGAATTTTAATTTTCTGTCTCCAAACACTGTAAATTGTTTTTATTTAGAATGTAGACAAGTTTCTCCAGGATAATCCAATGCTCAGTTTGCTGGAGATAAACTACTTGCCTGTGATCCATGTCTAAAATCAGAATCAATTACTGCACTGCCTAAGAGAAATTAGCTTGATTTTCAGCTTTTCATCTAGAGGTGTTATAATTGGGTTAGTGTTTTTCTTCAACTTGACCTTTGCACAAAGATAAATATTAGCATGAAATAAAGAATGCAAAGGAGCTCTATGAATCCTAGAGCATGAGAAGCTCACCTCCCTTCAAATCTTGGACAAATTCCATCTGGTTAATGATAATAAAAATACTAAAGTCATAACTGTATGTTCAATCTATATCCGCACTAAAGATGTAAAAATAGCACTTTCATTGATTGTCACAATGTACTTACATAATTCAGTCTAGTGAGAAAGAAAGGGGAGTGACTATGATATGTGATGCAATGTATGATGCAGCAGAAGCAGTTACTACACAAGGGGCCACCAGAGTTTAATGATAATGAGTTTAATAGTAATCATTCCTCAAAGTGGCTTCTTCATTACCTATTGCTAGTAAGAGTAAATGACTATCTAAATTAATGCACTTATTATCCTGAAATGCATTTCCCATTTCTGATTATGACAAACCTAAATACAGCAAAATACTTATTACAATAAAATGTACACAGAATTATTGGGCTGAAAGAAATTCAGAAATTATTTTTTATTTTTAAATTTTTATTTAGATAAGAAATTCAGAAACTATTATACTCCATGTTTGACTAGAATTAAAGACTGTAGCAAATACACCCCCCCAAACACCCCTAACTTCTTTAAGATCTCTTGCATAGACAAACAACTCCCTTGCTAACATGTATGAGCATCTCACTGGACTGATACAGTGATTTCACTACCACTGACTGTGTCCTTCATGTCACAAGTGAAGTTTCTTCCTTCTGGTCTCATCCTGGTGCAAGTGGAGAAGAGCATTTAATGTTAATGTCAATATCAGTGACTTTAATACTATTGAGTACGCACTTTAGAATTTTAACCAAATCATGAATCTAAAAATAGCTGTGAATTTGAAGGAGATAAATACAAACTAGATTCATCACAATATTTTTGCAACTGCAGGAAAACTTGGTAAAAACTGTCTTTTGAATTTTGAGCAGTAAAGCCCTGTCCTTGAAATGATATGCTTCAAACTCTAATGTGATCATAGTTTTGTAAAAATTAACTGGAAGCATTTTTAATCTATACAGGTCTCACATAAAATAAGTAGTAGTAAAAAAATGAAAATAAATCAATATTTGTATTCTTTGATGCAATATTGGCCACTCACAATATTCAGAAACTGGAATATTGCATTCAATTATAAAATGTATTTGTACTAGAGGTTTACATACATTTTAAATGAAATTACAATAAATCATTTTGTGTCATTTCAAAAGGCAAATATAATGGATATTCGGAGTCCTCAATTGTACCTCTACTTGATTTTCCCATCCTGAAATCCGATAATTTCAGGGATGGACAAGAAAGGAAGACAGAAACAAAGAGGGAAAAATGATTTCTTGTCTTAAATATCATTCATCTTTTCTTGTTAACTACCAATTGAGTTTGAATTAAAAATCTCTATGTTAAAAACCTCTTAGTTCTTTTTTTATGTACTTAGCACAGGGCCCACAGAGTCTCGCCGCATAGATCAGACTCATAGTGATCCTTCTGTGTTCAGCGTCCCAAGCATAGGGATTACAGGCATGCACCACCATTCCCAGTCTCATTCGCCATATAGGTGTGCTCAGGGGCGGGGCCAGCACAGCTTGTGGTGCGGGGTATTGAATCCCGGCCTCTGAACTCTGTCTAAGCAGGTGCTTTAATCCACTGAGCTATCTGTCCAGCCCCTTAGTTCCTCTTTAAAAAATAAAAACAAAAAATTTTAAAGAACCTTTATAGTGATTTTTCTTATGAAAATGAAAGCTGCATGCTCATTGTCAGCTAATGATGGTAACTTCCTACCTCTTGCCTATTTAAAATCCAAAGGGGATATAGGTGGGCACACAAATATTAGGGATCCTCTAATCCAAAAAGAAGTCATTTTGTTTGTTTTTAAGTTTAAATAATTTTTACAGTATTATAAATAGCCCAAGCTGTAGTTAAGATAATGAACACGGGGGTGGGGAGATAGCTCAGTAGAATAAGCTTCCTGGAAAGCCCAAGGATCTGAGTTCAATCCCCGGTTCCACCAGAAAAACAAAAAAGATAATGAACGTAAGAAAATGTTTCTCCTGAAAATAACTCATAAGGCAAAAGGCCACATGGAGGACAAATGCATATGCTACCAAATTTGTAAAAAATCTATGTGCATAGATTTATTTGCTGCAGAAATTTATTATTTCCTAAATATGTGAGGAGAAGGGAGTCCAAAAATAAAAGGCCAACAACTAAACAAATGTAGTACATGCAAATACCAGAATGTCAAGTAGACATTAGAGATCATGAATTTTCTGTATAGGTGGCAGCTTGGAAAAATGACCAAAATTGCACATGTGGAATTTATGGCAACTTATCTTAAGAATAATGGAGAAACAGATTGTGATAGTTTCAAAGGGTGTGCACTGCAGAGACACCCTACTTAAGTAGAAATCATGCATCTGTAAGCTGTGAACCTTGGGCAAGTTACCAACAAGAATAGGAATACCTGCCTCAGGAGGTTGTATGCGTTTAATGTGTAGATGCTGCAGAATACATAACAGATTCATGAATGGAAAAATATTAGCAATTTGAAAAAAATCAATATAATGAAATAGCACAATCCTTTTTTTGTAAAAAAAAAAAAAACTCGATAAATAATTATGGACCTTTACATGATTCAAAATTTCTATGGTTCACTATATAGCCTCTATTAATAAAATATATTCAAAGTGTTCAAGAATTCTAGCTTTGGGGGCTGGCAAAGTAGCTCAGTGGATTAAAGCACCTGCAAGCAGGCAGAGAGGGACCAGGGGTTTGATTCCTGGGCCTGTCATGCCAGCCTCGTCCCAGGGGCATGTTGAAACAGCAATTGAGACTACTGAGACTTGGCGTGGTGGCATGTGCCTGTAAACCCAGATCTTTGGAGGCTGTAAACAGGTGGATCACTACAAGTCTGATCTAGTAGTGAGGCCCTGAACACTGTGTAGAGCCTTCTCTAAAATAGAAAAAAAATTCTAGCTTTGAAGTAAAATAAAAGTATGTAACCTTAGTTTATGATGTTCTCCTTTGGTAACCTCAGTCAAATTACAACCAAGTCTAGTTTCTTCATCAATATAGACAGGATACAAATGCCTACCTTGTAGAGTTAAACAACGTCTAAATGTTAAGTGTGCCAAATGTCTGGTACGTAATACTAAATTGTTTTACCTTCATAGCTATTTCATCAGCTGCATTTCTGATGCTTAATCTTGACTGTCAACTTAATTGGTTTGAAAGGCACTTATAGATACAAGATGACGACAGCATATTTCTTACTGTGCCTTCCTGGGTCATGATGCTATTACCTTGGGACTATATCTTATCCCTGGCCCCTTCTTCTCAGACTCTTCTGATGCTCTCTACTTTCTGGATTCCTTGAGGTGATCAGATTTCCTCCACCACAACCTCCACCATGGTGTTTCTGACTCAGAACCATATAACTATGGACACAAATCTTTGAAGTTGTCAGTTTAGATAAAACTTACCTCTTTTAAAGTACATTGTCAAGTATTTTGTATCAGAAAGAGAGCTACCTAACAAAACCTGAATGAACCTGAATTAGTCTAGTTTTGTTGCTTAATTGTTACTATATTGTCTACGATCTCCTTGTGTCTACTTTCTTTCAATACAATGGTCATACATCTGAAATACCATCTAAATGAAAATTCATAGCTACTAATACAATGTTTTCTACCACACTTAAAAGTCTCTGCTAATATTCTTCCCTCCAGAGAATGTTTCTGCAAATCAGCTGAGTAGACTTCTGAATTCTAAATGACACCAGGAAAGAGACCAAACTACCTCAGCTAACAATATGTACTATAATAATGGGAGAGACACGATGGCAGAGCAGTGAGAAGCAGAAGCTCATCTTCTCCATGGAAGTGTCTGGAGTCTGCAGGACAGTGGCTTGGTCAAAAACTGAACTGAGGGGAGAGTGCATGGGAACAACAAGGCAACTAGCAGAAGAGAAGAAAATAAGTTGAAGGGATGCAGAAAAGGCAGCCACATTGCAGATGAGAAATTGATACCATGGACAGAGGCTGACTGGCTGCCAAACAGGAAGAACAGCAATAGCTTCTTGGCTCCTGGAGGACTGAACCAGGACCAGAAGAATCTTAGGCACTTGGAGACAGTGTGAAGAATATGAGACTCTGCTACCTACATGGGTCGCCAGAAGCAAGGGTTGGTGAGTGACGGTAGTACAAGCACCCTTGGACACAATCACACAGAGCAGAAACTGGCATGAGTGCCATTGTGAGAAAGAGCTAAGTGATTGGGTCTCAGTCCCACAGCAACCCTTTGCTAGCTTCACACTGCCACGTTATCAGAGTCATGAAGGAAATATAGTCAGTTTCCAGCAGTTAGAAGGTAGACGTGGGGAAACCTTGCTGAGAGGCAGGAACTGGTGATCACCAACTTGATTCCTGTGGTTGGACACGAGTTTCAATGCAGAGTAGCAAAGGACTGAAGGCTCACATTGGCACTGTTTCCACTGCTAAACAGAGGTCCAGAATAGGGTGTCACGGGATGTTATTTCTCAAATAGCTCTAATAGATATTACTTTAATGGATAATCCTGTTGCTACTATCGCTGAACTGATTGCATAGGAATAATCCTGACTCAGTGGACAATCTAGTGCCAGTGAAATTGTCTGCTGAATCTACCATCACACACAGGTACAGGAACAGCAAGGGTTCCTAACCCAAGACATTGCACTGGATCAACTGAAAATCTCTGCAATATGTCAGGAAGATGTGCAGAACTTAAGTTAACCCCAGTTCTGGAGTCCTACGCAGTTCTCAATGGCCCCAGGGGAAAACAGTGAGGGTATGAAGAAATACAGACATCAAAGACTTTTGGAATTAATAAACTCAAGCAAAGTAGCAAGACTTAAGATCAACACACAAATTATTATCAATTCTGTGTACCAATAATGAATGTGACAAATTGAAAGAGCTCTACAAAAACAACTGCAGTACTCTGAAGAAGGAAATCTGAGGGAGCATTAGAAGATGGAAAGATGTTCTTTACTCCCAGACAAGCAGAATCAATATTGCCAAAATGGCGTCACCTCCAAACTGTTATGTAGATTCAGGGCAATGCCAATCAACTTACCAATAGTGTATTTTATAGATCTAGAAAAAATGATCCAAAAATTCACATGGAACCAGAAGCCAGCCAGAATAGCAACAATATTGTTTAGCAATGAAAGCAAAGCAAAAGGCATAGCAGTACCTAACTTCAAGCTGTATTATAAAACAATAGATATAAAAAATAGCATGGTACTAAAAGAAGAACAGACACAAGGATGAATGGAACAGAATTCAGAACACAGAAACCTCTCTAGACGCATTCAACAAAGGAATCCTTGAGAAAACTTCCAGAAGTGTATGTTAAAGGAAAGATAACCTGTTTAATAAATGGTGTTGGGAAAACTGGTTATCTATTTGTGGAAATGAAAGTAGACCCTCATTTTTATCACATACTCAACTTACATTAAAATGAATCAAAGATATAAACATTAAAGAACAATTTTAAGGCTCATGGAGAAGAAAATAGGTAAAACACTTAACATAATGGTTCAGGAAAGGACTGTCCAAACAGAATCTCAACTGCAGAACAAATAGCACCAATAATCAACAAATGGGATTATATCAGACTAAAAAGCTTCTGCACCACAAAAGAATCAATAGAAAGAAAAAGATAAATTACAAAACAGTAAAAGATTTCTGCCAGCTACTCCTCAGACAGAGGAGTAATGTCTAGAAGATATAACTACCCCATCTAAACCATCTAAAATGAAAGACCCAGTCAAGAAATGGGCTAAAGAAAAAAACTGACACATCATGGAGGAAGAAACGTAAATGATCAACAAACACATGAAAAAATGCTCAGCATATCTGGCCACTAGAGAAATTCAAACTAAAACAGTACTAGGATTCCATCTTACTCCAGAAAGAATGACAATCATTAAGAAATCGAACAATAAAGCCAGGGATGCTTGCACACACCTGTAATCCCAGCACTCGGGAGGCAGAGGCAGGATGTTCATTACAAGTTAGAGACCAGACTGGGTTTCAAAGTGTGCTTAAGGCTAGCCTGAACTGCACAGTGAGACCCTGTCTCAAAAAAAAAGATTTAGAAAAAACATCAAGCAATAAACGTTGGTGTGACTCTGGTGAAAAGTCCCTGTTGTATTGCTGATGGGAATGTAAACTAGTGCTACCATTATGGAAATCTGTATGGGGATTTTTCTTTTTAAAAATAATTATTTATTTATTACAGTGTCTCGCTACATATCACGGACTCTTTTTTTGGGGGGGGGGTCAGCTCAGCCCGCCCTCTAGGAGGGGCTGGCACAGCATGTGGTGCTGGGGATCGAACCGCAGTCCCCGAGAGCTTGCCTAAGCAGGTGCTTTAGACCACTGAGCTATCTTGCCAGCTGTATGGGGATTTTTTCATAAAGGTAAAATTAGAAATTCCATATGACCCAGGTACCCCTTGCTGGATATCTTCCCCAAAGAGCTTAATTACCATACTACAATGATGCATGTGTACCAATGTTTACAGCAACACAGTTCATTATGGCTAAATCCCAGAAGCAGCCTCTATTTATATATAATGGAATACTACTCAGCTATAAAGAATGATACATTTGAGAAACTTGTAAGAAAATAAATGCACATAGAAAACATAACGTTGAGTTATATAAAGCAGGCACACAATCTTAGATACTGTATGGTACCTCTCATTTGAGTAATGCAAAGTACAAAGAAAGAAAATGATGGTGGACCACATGGAGATGGATCTCTTACAATAGATTATCTAAGAGAATAAGGACAACGGGTGAGAAGGAGGAGGACAGTAAGGAAGGAATAAAGATCTGTCATATATAGTAATTTAATAACCCAAATTAATGTAAAGACTCTATACCATAATATGAGCTAAAAAAAATAATATCAACAAGTATGAAAAAGGATATAGGAAAACCCAAGGAGGAAAAGGAGCTTGAGGAAAGGGGAAGGAGATTTTTTTAAAAAATAAATTTATAATATCTACAAATATAACCAATTCCCAAGACTATTGCAAACTGCATGGATTACAAACATGTATTAATATTTTTAAGAAATTTAAACCTACTATTATGAAAAAGGTCATGATTAACATTCTTTGAAACCCATTCTAAAAAGACTCCAAACCTGTAACAAATTATGAATGTTTACAGCTGAAATCCATTGTTCCTATTGATTATACAATACTGAAACTAATAAAATTCACTTAGTATTATTCTAGAAGAAATAAGGATGATAAAACAACAATGAGAGTAGAAAGTAATGATTGAAGCAACACCTCAACAATACTATAGTTGATGAAACATTTAAAACATTTTATGTATGAAATAAAGGAATTTTGTTTAAAATAAATAAATAAAACATTTTATGCAATACGTAATGATACATTCATTGTGGTACGTTGTATAGTTGGTACATGTACGTGATATATATTAATTCTTTGTCCATATATTTTCTCTCCCATCCTTTCATCCTCTTTCAATCTCTTGGTCACCTTCATTTTTGCAAAAGGTCTTTCAATTTTTACTATATTATCATATTTGGCTCTTTAATTTATTTATATTTTGGACTCCTCATAAAAGAAACTATATGGTATTAAAATTTACTGTCTGATTTATTTCACGTAACACCATGGTCTCAAAATGCATCCATTTTCCTACAAATGGCTCAAGTTCATCTTTTCCATTCATCTGTTAATGGGCATTTAGGCTGCTTCCAACATTTAGTAATTATGACTTGTGCTTCTAGAAACATAGATATGCATGTATTGCTGTGAATTGATGCCTTTAATTATTTAAAGAAGAGTCTTATATGGGGAATATCTAGATCAAAGGAAATTGCTAATTTTAATTTTTTTAAGAATGTCCACACTGGGGCCGGGGTGATGGCTCAGTGGAATAAGCGCTTTGCTGGCAAGCACAAGGGCCTGAGTTCAATCCCCAGTTCGGCAAAATATAAAGTCCACACTGATTTCTATAGTGATTCTACTAGCTTTTAATTCCCACCAAGAATATAAAATGTTGCTTTTTTTCTCTCAACCTCATGAGCATTTACCATTGTTTGATTTCTTGATGATAGCAATTCTTGGGTAGGGGTAAGATGGAATCTCAATGTTGTTTTAATTTACATTTTTGTAGTGGTCAGAGATATTGAACATTTATATATTGATTGGTCATTTGTATTTGTCCTGAGAAGTATTAGTTCATGTTAGCACCATTTTTTATCTTTAATTATTATTTAATAATAATTTTATAATGAACACATTTTTCTTCCAATTAAAATCATAGCCATACAGCTTATCCTATCACAATCCATTTTTAATCAGTTGTGTTTTATGCAGATCATTTTGTGTCATTTCATAGAATCTTTCAGAAAATAATATAATTCTGTTTTTAAAATCCCTCAACTGCTTTTGTTTTTATTTATTCTTTTTTATTTTTATTTTATTTTATTTTTTATTGAAGAACAAATAGCAATGAGACAGTTTCAAATCAAATTAACAGGGCAGATTCTATAATTAATGCATTGCAAATTGTTTTCCTAATGGTTTGTTATCATACAAGGTGCATACATGATATTATACTTACAGACACTATTATAGCAGATGCCTCTAATCAATGAATTAAGAGAATGTAGCTGTATGCTAATCTTATTTTTTAACCTGAATTATAGCACAGTTTCAATAATTAATACTTTCTACCTTGCTATCTTCCTAGTGGTTGTCCATAGTACTAGAAGCCAACATAACATCCTTCCAACCACTATCAGTGCAAATCTTACTTCTCATAGATTTATGCAGAAGCACTGCGTATTTATCCTAACTATACGCACACATCATGGTTCTCCCTTTGTATCCCCCTTTTTTTGTCTAGACCTGTCAAAGATGGGCAGTTAGTGCCATTTTTTTTATAATTTTTTGTTTTATTGAAGTACAAATATCAATGAGACAGTTTTAAGATACCTTGACAAGATGGATTTGATAAATTAATACATTGCAAACTGTTTTCATGTTTTGGTATCATAGAAGGTGCATACATGGTATTATACTTATACACATTATTATAGCGTATGTCTCTTATCAGTAAATTAAGAGAGTGTAGCTGTTTGCGTATCTTATTTTTCATACCTGAATTACATCAAAGATTCAATAATTAATACTTCCTACCTTGGTTAGTGCCATTTTTATTGAGACTTTTGTTTTATTTATTTCATTGTAAAGTTTAAATTTTATTTCTTGATCCATTGTAACAATCTGTACCTTTTGATTGGGGAATTGAAACCATTCACACTGGTATTTATTCTGAAATATATTTATTGATTCTTGTCATTATAATCTAATATGCATTCAAATAAGTGAAAAATCAGAAGACAGCACAAATAATGTGAGGAAATTATTTATAGAAATAATAGAATAAAACATTCCAAATGTGGGAAAGAATTTAACACAGAGAGAAATGAGGAATATAGAAGCCACATAGGTATAACCAGAAAAGGTCTTCACAACACATCATAATCTAAGTCCCAGCAGTCTAACATAAGGGCAAAATCTTAGTTGTTAGAAAAAATAAACAAATCACTTATAAAAGTAAATGCACTAGAATTACAGCAAATTTCTTAATAAAAACTTTAAAGGCTAGGATAGCATGGAGTGAAGTATTTCAAAACCAAAAAGAAAACAATTTCTGACTCAGGATGATATTTCCTGCAATATAAACTTTGAAAACTGATGGAAAAGTAAGTTCTTTCCATAATGAACAATACTTCAAGAAACTTGCGACAACTAGAACAACATTATAAAAAATTTTCAAGACTATCCTAGACAAGGGCTGGCCAAATAGCTCAGTGGATTAAAGCACTACATGCAGGCACAGGAGCCAGGGGTTTGATCCCAGGCCCTGCTCCCAGGGTGTGCTGAGATGGCAATTGAGACTGGGTATGGCGGTGCTCATCTATCATCCCAGCCCTTGGGAAGCTGTAAACAGGAGGATCACTAGGAGTCCAATCTAGTACTGAGACCCTGAACACCCTGTAGATCCTTCCATAAAACACACTCACACACACAAAAAGAAAAGAATACCCTAGAAAGGGCGGAAGAGATAGCTCAGCAGACTAAATGCTGGGACCCCATGGCTTTCCCAGCTTAAGCTTAAACTTCTCAGGCACTGTATGTCTGAATCACTCCCTCTCTACAAGTGTGGCCATAGCCCACCCAGTCATGGTGGTAGAATAACACATGAAAGCCCAAAGTATGGTTATTTTGTGTAGTTCTGTGCCTCAATCTTAAAAAAATTAGCTCCTTCCCAACACGGTTCCCTACTTGATTTTTGTTTTTTGTTTTTCTAGGAGAAAAAAAAGTATATATTTAGAATTAACCAGCTGGACTCAGTTTAGATGATCCCAATTTTGTTGGCAACATCCAATGCATCATAATCAGGAGCCAGTCGAACATATGCCTTCTTCTCTCCATCAGGCTTGATTAGGGTACTGACCTTGGCAGCATCAATGTCACAGAGCTTCTTTACAGCTTGTTTGATTTGGTGCTTATTGGCTTTGACATCCCAATGAACACGAGTGTGTTGCCCTCATTCTTTGTCATGGTTAGCTCTGTGGTCAGGAGGAACTTGATGGCATAGTGGTCAAGCTTGTTTCTCCTGTGAGTGCTCTTCTGAGGGTACCTGGGCTGCCTCCAGAGCTGCAGTGTCTTGGGATGGCAGAAGGTGGCTGACATTCATATCTTCTTTTTGTTGTTGTGGATGCCTTTCATCACGGCCTTCTTGGCCTTCAAAGCTTTTGCTTTGGCTTCAGCTTTGAGAGGGGCAGGGGCTTCCTTCTTCACCTCCAGTGCCATCTTAGTAAAAAGCTGGTTTCTGATTTGATTCTCTCTAACGTGGTAGACCTTGCACCGGATTTCTTCTCCAACTATAGTGGAAGGAGTCACTGTAAGAGTAAAACCCCTGCAACTGATTTAGCTATTTAAAATAGTCTTGAGTACTTTTGAGGGGTGGGGGGTGCATTACTGTTGGTCTGGTATATTGTTTTCCCTTGAAACTTCCAACCTTTGTAGGCTTACCCTGTGTGAGCAGGGAAGGCTCCTTCCCCAGGAAATGTAGTGAGCCTTCCAAACTTGTTTATTCCTTTATCTCCATTGTGTTGCTTCTCTGTGGTTTCCAGTTTTCCAGTCCACACTCTTCCTTTTTTTTTCTGTTCACCAAATTACTGTTTCCTAGTACCTCCCACTCCAGCTCTTTGAGATGCTATACTTCCTATCTCATCTCTACTCTGCCACTGTGGTCTCCGTAGTTGTTCCCATAAAACATCTCATCTATTGAATGCTCAAAATTCCTTATGCATTATTCAATATGTATTACATTTCTGTGCACCAAAGGAGAAGTTCTGCAACAATTGACTATTCTTAAAGTTTACACTGAAGATATTGTAGAAGGCTTATCTGTCACTATAGATTTTATTTGCTATTCATATTTTAAAAATATGACATTGTTGACTATAGCTTATTGTTTTAGATAATAATTTGTAGAGCAAAATCTATTACTAAGATACTGCCACTATAAAACATTATAAAAGCTCCTAAAATTTAAGTCTCCTAGAATTAACATGACATATTTTTTAATTTCAAATTTAGCTTAAATTTAATTTTAATTTAATTTCAAGCTTCACTGATATATAAATTACAAATGCAAATGTGTGTATTCAAGATATGTAACATGATGCTTTGATATACATATACATAGTTAAGTGAATACCAAAAACTAGGATAAGTTGCAATTTGAAATTTAGAAACAAAAATTGTGATAAATGTAACACTCTGTAAATATATTTAAAAATCCAATAAATTACACACTTTAAAGAGGTAAATATTGACAGGATATTATGTCAGCTTTTAGTGCTATGGACAACCACTAGGAAAATAACAAGGTAGAAAGTATTAATTATTGAATCTTTGATGTAATTCAGGTATAAAAAATAAGATACACAAACAGCTACACTCTCTTTCTTTACTGATAAGAGTCATATGCTATAATAATGTCTATAAGTATAATATCATGTATGTACCTTCTATGATACCAAAACATTATGAAAACAGTTTGCAATGTATTAATTTATCAAATCCATCTTGTCAAGGTATCTTAAAATTGTCTCATTGATATTTGTACTTCAATAAAACAAAAATAAAGAATAATAGAGAGGTAAATTTATGATTATAAAATTACATTTTAAGAAAAGCTGTTATTAAAAATTATGAACCAAGTCTGAGATTAATAAAAAAAGGTTTCTGAGTCCTTCTAGGGAGGAAAAATTGTCACCTGTATTTTGTATTTAGTATAAAAGACATCTGATAATTTCAACAAGGTTTTTTTTTAGCTCATTAAAGATGTTTTTCACATAGACATTTTCTCCAAGTAAAATGTGTCTGAATTACAAATGCTCTAAGTCTAATCATTAGTATCTATATTATAGAAGACCAAAGGGCTAGCTGCTTCATTTTACTTCCCAGTCTTTACTTGAAAGGCAGGGAGATTAGAGAAGAGGGGAAATAAGAGAGAATGGTAGACTCTAGTGTAACAAATTTTAGTAACTAAAATTGAATTAACATTGCCCCAGGTAGTCTCTAGACCTCTTATTGCTTAACTTTTTCCTAAGTTAAAAAAATACAAAAAATGTAATCACCTTCAAAAAATTCAGAGTATATCTATAAAGTTTATTAAAATAAAGAATAAACTGAGTGATGAGTGGAAGATCATATGAACAGAAACCATTTCAAATATAAATTTCAATTTTCTTTTCCTTAAATCCATCAAATTATAATGTGAATAGTCTCCCACTATGTACTTGAAAGTATAGGAATTTTATTGTCCACTCCTTCTTAAAGCACTAAACTAGATATGACTGGCGCTGTCTATATATATGGAAATTTAGTCTTTGCTTTTCCTTAAATTACTAGGGTGACTCATCTAAAGTGTCTTATGTCCAACATTCAATTAACTCACCATCAAATATCAACAAATTTTCACTTCTGCCTTGGTTATTAGATGAAAAGTTCACCAAGGGGAATATCAAGAATATTAAATCTTTATAGGCCTTTAGTAGAAAAAAAAAAAACTGTCACATAAATACTCAAAGATTGCTTATGTAAAGTATTTCACAGCAAAGAATTGCCATTATGTGTTATAATTCTTCTCCATGTTAAGAAAAATAAGAAACTTAGTAATTTAAAATTCTTTGAAGAGATCTTAAATAAAATCAACCCTACCAATGTGCTAGACCTCATTAGGTTTGTGAATGGTAGCAAAATGGCAGTGGAAAGTTGAGTTGTCATATATGTTGACTGGAATGCTTCGAAAATACTTTTCTTTAATGGGTCTTTTTGAGACAGGGTCTCACTATATAGCCCAGGCCAACCTTGAATGCTCTATGTAGCCTAAGCTGCCCTCAAACTCATGGTGATCCTCCTAACTCAGCTTTCCAAGTGCTGAGATTACAGGTGTGTGCCACTATTCCTGGCTCAAAAACTACATTTTTGCAATAAAAATTAACATTAAATTCTGGAAAATTTAATTAACTGACATTGTTGTTCTTACTTATGTAATGTTGATTTCAAGGCACAAAGAGACCTTTAATTAGCTCAAGTTGAAAAGCCTCTTATATGAGTTAATGGACTCTATTCAAGAGAGCCTTGTCAAGTCTAGCCATTCTAATTTGAAAGGAAAGTCATGTTATGGCTTGCATCCAAATGTTTCCCCAAAGTCTCATGCCAGCATAGGTAGGGCTTTTCAGAGATGGCTGGATCTAGGGTGTGTGAATGTAGATTAAGGGTGTGTAGAATGTGGATTATGGGTGTGATAAGTAAATTAACCCACTGACTGATTTAGCCTGGTTCTGGGTATATAAGATGGGAAGGCCCATCCTGGTTTTGGGGGACAGCATCCAAAAGGCTTGTGGATGAAAATGAAAGGGAATGGGAGGCTTGTCACTGCTGTTTACTGCTTTTCTACCTCCTAGCTGCCCTTTCATGGGCTGTTTTTCCATTTGATGTTCCTTTGCCATGCCACCTTGCCTTACAACCAACTGATTTTGGACAGAGGCCTCCATAAACTATGAACTAAAGTAAACTTTCTTCTTTTAATTTGTGGGTGTTGGTTGTTTTGTTTCAATAACAAAAAAGTAACTTAGACAAGTCATTTTCATATAGAAAAAAAATACAAATAAGTAGAAATTCAATAAATTACTATTGAATATTACATGGAATCAGAAAAGAAATAAAAATTAAATTAAAAAATACCTCCACACAAAAACATAGAACACAATGAAAGCTATGTCACTCTGCAGAAGCAATACTAAAAGAAAATACAAAGCAACGAATTGCAATAAAAAAAAAGCATCTGAAATAAGCAATTTCACCTAATAAAATAATAAATTAGTTCAGGACAAACTAAACCCAAAGTTAGAAGAAGGAAGAAAATAAAGATTAGAACAGACAATTGAAACAGAATGGTACAAAATAGAAATGAAAATCAATGAAACTAAGAGCTGGTTTCTTAAAATGACAAGCAATATGAACAAAGCCCTTAGCCTTACTAAGAGAGAAACAGTAACAGACAGACACAGAGATAGACAGAGACAAATCAAATAAAATCAGATGTGAAAGACTTTCCAAACTTAGACCACAAAAATACAAGGGATTATAAGATGCTATTGTGAGAAATTAACACCAATGACTTGAAAGACCTAGAGGAAGATAGATAAATTTCTAAAATACACAACTTGCCAAGACTGAATGAGTTCTGGGAATTAGCTCAGTGACAGAACTCTTGCCTAGCACCTGAGTGGCCCTAGGTTCAATCACTAGTATAACAGAAGAAAGAAAAAAAATAGACTGCATAAAGAAGAAATAGAAAGGTGATCAAGTTAACATCAGAAAAGGAAACTGAATCAAAAATAAAAGAAATCCCAACAAAGAAAATCCCAGGTTCTGGTGCCTTCACTGATAAATAGCATCCTATCTTAATCTAGAGAAAAATCACCACCAATCTTTCCTAAACTTTTCAAAGAAACTGAAGAAGAGAAAACAATTTCAAACTAATATGAGGTCAACACTATTTGGATACAAAAGTCAAAGATACTTGATGAAGAAGGATGCAGAAGTCCTCACAAAATATTAGCCAAGCAAGTTCAACAGCACAATAATAAAAAAAATTAAAAATAAACACCATGACAAAGGATTTACCCTTGAAGTACAAAATGGTGCAATGTAAATCGATGCATTATACCATGTTACAACAATTGACATGTTACATTACACCCTGTTAAAAGAACAGAGGAAAAAGATCACATGATCATTTCTCAATCATAAGGCATCTTCTTAATAAAAAAGTATCAGGAAACTAGATATAATAGGAACTTAATATAATACAGGGTACTTCTTAAAGCACATCCAAAAAACTTCATATCAATGGTGAAATACTAAAAGCTTTTGCTCCAACAGGTGAACAAGACAAGTATTCCAATCTTGCCATTTTTATTTTTTAAAAAATACTTCAAATCCTATACAGAGTCATCAGACAAGAAAAAGAGATAAAAGCCATTTAAATCAGAAACAATGGAGTAAAAAGATCCCTGTAGATGAGATTATCTTATATGTAAAAATTCCTAAGAATTTGTTAAGAGAATGGATCTCATGCTACATGTTCTTACCACATGAACCCCCTAAAAGTCTCCAAAACAGAGAGACACAGGAATCCTTTTGTGGTGATACATTTATTATCTTGATTTTAGCAATGCTTTCATATGATATGTATGCCTAAACTGTTAAAATTATATGTATTAAATCTATAGTATATCTATGCAAATTATACCTCAATAAAGCTGTTTTTTTAGAAAAGAAAAAGATTATAAATCTTCCCCTTGTTAAACAGTGAAAATGCACAAGCTAGATCTTTTATTGCCAAGCATTATTCTATTTATGAACTATTTCAAAATTTAATTCCCTGTTTAGCAAGAAATATTACAAAGCCAAGGAAACTACAGTCTATACCTGAAGTCATCAACACAACTGTCAGAAATAAAAGGGGAAAAGTTATTCAATAAAACAATATTCATTTTAACAACTTTTTATACTCATGATACTTTTAAAAAGTAACACATTCAATTTAATAAACCATAAGATTAAATTGTCCCCATTAACCTACATAGTAGTCTGATACGTGATCCAATTTTTCTTGGTTGTCATTTGATAAAGCAATCAGAACTCAGGCTTCACTTAAAAATACTAAGTTAGGCATTCAAAAAAGTTTAAGAGTAGTGACGATTGAATTGTGGCAACTGTCTTCAATAACACAGCAGAAAATGCCTCTTTAATAAAATCTAATATTGTGCTTTAAGCCTCTTTTCCATTCTAAATGTAACCAGCCAACAAACCAACACAGTCAAGATCAAAACTGTAGGAGAGTCTATGTATTAATTTGGGATTTAGCTACTAAATCACTTAGTGTTAATTTTTTCCTAGAGGAAAGCTACCTTAATTAAATTTATGAATTAACTTTATGAGAGGTTATATGTGAGTTAATAGCTGTTTTACACATTTACAGATCATAAACATCAACATAATTTTTAAACCCTCAATTTTAAAAGATTTCTAGCCAGGCTTAGTATGAATTTATAAATATTTTGGATTATACAGCCTATACCTGAATGCTGAACAGAGATTCTAACTTAGAACAATAATCCATTCATTCTTATAGAGGGAGAAGCTAGAAGAATACATATTCATTTCAGTTTTACTATTAATCCAGAAAACAGTTAGATTAATTATATGTGTTCATGGGGAAATACTATTTCTGCTACTTCACTTTTGAAATATTGCCTTAAGCATTGTCTTTGTTGAATGCAAGATTCCAAGAACTTATATTTCGAGTTCCTACTAAAGCAGACATATAAGAAAGTAAAGCAAATAAGAAAAAAAAAAAAACTCAGCTTCTCTGAGATAAATTGTCACCTCTAAGAAATCACATAAGCAAAGTACTCTTTTGCTTTTCCTCCAATAGCTTTTAGGGTCATGTGTTTGCATTTGCTTCAACAAAATATTAGGATCACAAAATTTTAATGAATAGATTCAACTCTCAATGGCCAGGCACTATTTCCAAAACATTGAGAAATATTTGAACTGAGAGCACCAGTAGAATGCTTGCATACCATACTTGAGGATCTAGGTTCAGTCCTCAGCGCGCGCGCGCACACACACACACACACACACACACACACACAGAGAAGAAAAATATTTTAAAAAGGAATCAGCTTCATTGACAAGTATCTAGTCTTTGAAAGGCAAATAAGTCTCTCTATATACATTTTGTTGTAATTTTAACGCAGTATTATTTGATATTACCATGTCAAAGAAAAATAGCATATCAGGATTACTCATTTAATCAAGCTACCTTCTGTAATCAAATCAGATGAGTGCTGCTTCTATCCACTTCATTTGGCTTTAAGTAAAATAATGATCAGTACTTTTCTAAATTTTAACTTAGTTTCTGTGTTGCTTGAACTTCACAGGAAGGTGCATCGACAATAACAGTTTTTGAGGTCATAATAAAATCAAAACTGCATAGACAAATTTAACAATGGTAGATTAAACCAGGTAGTTCCTGATTTAGCAGTTGTTGGTTATAGTATATAACACTTTAAAGGACAGAGGCTACTTTTTGAAACATGTCTTAGTAAATAAAGATTTTTAGCTAAATGGAAAGTTGACAAAGTGAAAGAGATGTGAAGTCAGTCCTGCCTTGCAGCTTTGTTCTGTCACCAATGTAAGCATTCATTACTCTCTATGAGAATGCCACTGACTGAAGGATTTCCTATCATTTTCTTACTAATGCCTAGGTAAAGTGGGGGGTGAACCTATGGAGGCATGTTACAGCTGGCTGTTTGTTCTCACTGAAAGCTTTAAAAAGGTTCATCATCAGGCTGGTCATGGTGGCACACACCTGTGATGCCAGAACTTGGGAGGCTGAGGCAGGAAGAACACTATCTGGGCTACACCGTGAAAATTAAAGGTTAAAAAAAAAAAAAAAAAAGGTGCACCATCAGTAACTAGAAGATGCATATACACTAAAATCAAAAGGCTTAACCTGAGTCTTATGGTATATACCCATGAACTCAACCATTAAGGAGGCTGAGACAAGAGGATCACAAGTTTGGACTCAGCCTAGGCAACTAGACAAAGAGACCACATTACAAAATAAATATAAAAAGAGCTATAATTCAGTGGTGTAGAGCCCAAGGATTAAATCCAGCAAACTGCCAAGAAGGACAGAAGGGAGGGAAAGAAGGAAGAAAGGAAAAGAGAGAGTGAAGGGGAAGTGAAAGAAAACAAAAGAAAGAAGGAAGAGAAAAATCAAATGGCCGGAAAAGAAACTTCAACCCAAATTTACTGCACCACTGTCACTAGAAAATAACAGATAATTCAACATTGTTGTTTTTGCTTCAAATTAAGGCCTACTTAGAGAGACTACAGTGTCTTCCATATTTGTCTATAAATAAAATGTACATATAATGTTATGATGGCAAGTAGATGTTTTAAGATACATTTTTAGTCTTAAAGTAGGGGCCATTTCTGATAACTTGCTTTTAAAGCATCATCTTAGTGCCGGGCGTGGTGGCGCATGCCTGTAATCCCAGCACTCGGGAGGCGGAGGCAGGAGGATTGTTGTGAGTTCGAGACCAGCCTGAGCTACAAAGTGAGTTTAAAGCCAGCCTGAACTGCATAGCGAGACCCTGTCTCAAAAAGACAAAAAAAAAAAGAAATAAATAAATAAATAAAATAAAATAAAATAAAATAAAATAAAGCATCATCTTGAATGGAGTGGTATTTAATCCTTTAAATTATGGGGAGATAAGGTACTTCAAATTTCTTGATGAGGAGAAAAGAAAATTCCTATTTCCTTCTTGTAATGCTATAATCTGTTGGCAAGACTGCTTTACATTAATAATGTAGTTATAAAGTCATTAAATATCCATAAAATGAATATGTTAATAGTTTGTTGATAATCTTTCAATCTCTTAAAATTCTTTAATTCACCAGAAAATAATAAATTGATCATTAAAGACGTTTTTTGTGTGTGGCCAGCTCAGCCTATTGAAGACTTTTGAGGATAGAAAAAGGGGTCATTTTGATAGCAGTGATGTTGCTCTTAATTTTATTTAAATACACAATAATAAGATAGAAGGGAAGTCCTATCATGGACTCATTCGCATCAATAGAGAAAATAATTAGTGATTATTAACTAATTTCTGTCATCCAATGACCTAAAGATAGTACAAAAGACAATTAGAGGGCCTGAGTTCAATCCCAGGTTCCATCAAAAAAAAAAAAAAAAAAAGACACAGAATATCCTTTTGGGGTCTGGGAGATGGCTCAGTAGAATAAGCACTTGCCTGGCAAGTACAAAAGACAATTAGGCTGGGGCTTGTGGCACATGACTGTAATCCCAGCACTCAGGAGGCTGAGGCAAGAGGATCATTGGAAATTTGAGACCAGCCTTGGCTACAGGGTTCCAGGGTTGAGGAGATAGCTTGGTGGTCTAATTGCCTGCTTGGCAGTTGGAAAAACCCAGGTTAGACCCCCTGTACAATATGTCATGCCAACCCAGGAACCTTTGGCATGCCATGACAGTGCAGTGGCATATGCCTATGATCCCAAAATTGGGGAGGCTGAGACAGGAGTCTAACTACAAGACCCTGTACCAAATAAATAAATAAATAAAAGATTTTTTTAGAAAAGTGACCATCAAAATGACTTCCAGGCCAGGCTGAACTTCATAGTGAGACCCTCTCTCAAACACACACACACACACACACACACACACATATATATATATATTACAATTAGGTTGATTATCATAATAGTGATAATGATAGCATGTTTTTAATACCTTGTTTGGTTCTGCTATGCTATATCCTGTGTCTTGCAATATACATTATTTTCATCTTTTTTTTTTTGAGACAGGGTCTCACTATGCAATTCAGGCTGACCTTAAGCTCACTTTGTAGCTCAGGCTGGTCTTGAACTTACAACAATCCTCCTGCCTCAGCCTCCCAAGTGCTGGGATTACAGGCATGCGCCACCAGGCCTGGCCGCAATATACATTTTCAAGAGAAGGTAGACATGAAGTGTTTGCCAAAATCCTATGCCAAATTGGATACTACTGTACAGATGAATTAGAACATGGGGTATGGAGACTGTGGGTCATGGATTAGTTCAGCTCCATTGATTATATTATTTTTCAGGGAAGAAATAAATGATACGGGAAAAAACATGAGAGTGGTAAATATAGGTTTGGTAGTGAAAACAATTATTCCTTGAATTTTTTCCTTTTAAAAATATTTGTTTATTTATTTATTCGTTTATTTGTTTATTTATTTATTTATTTATTTATTATAAGGCAGATGCTTGCTATATAGTTCACCCAGGGCTTGAACTCACTTGGTAGCCCTGGCTGGCCTCAAACTCACAGTGATCCTAGGATTACAGGTGTATGACACCACACTTAGCTTGCTTAAATTTCATGCTTAAGACTTCTCTTTCTAAAAAAATGAAAAAACTGACTTTTCTTTTCAGGTAGCACTTCACAGTGAATATAGGCTTAATTATTCATATTCTTGTCTAATGAACGAACATAAATAAGAGAAACATCATTTTCAAAAATATTGAAAGTTCTCAAGGGAGGCCTTTTTTCATGGAGAATATTTTTGGAGGAATAATCTCCACATTGCAAACATTGGTGACAAGCTAAATTCTCTATTATCCCATATGTAGGGCAACTACTAATAATATTCAAAGGGGATTGGGAAAATTCAAGGTTTATTTTCCCCTTTGAATTACAAATTCTAGATTAAAGAGTTATTTCCCACTTTGAGATGTATGTTTGGCTTCCTTGTGTACCAGGGTTAGAGAACATGTCTACTTAATGTGCAAACCTGAGGAAATCACAAAACAACACCTCTCTAAAATAAGTTTAAATTTATATCATACCAAACAAGTGGCCTCTCTTATAACACAGCTTTATATGGTGATAAATTATTTATTAAGTTCCAAGAAGTATTTTCAAATGTTAATTTAAATTCTGTCTTTTGAAAATCTGGCAGCACTAAACTAATAACAAATAGTATCTCTTGGGACAGGAATAACATGAAAAAATAGAGTCAAGTAAACAAAACCAGGTTACTAGGTTATACAAAGACTACATAATAAAGTATGTATTTTCAAAAGAACATATTCTGTAATATGTTCTTCAGTCCAATTTATCACATCTTGGAGGATTTATAGTACTTTAGACATAAAACAACAGAAAAATCAACATTGGGTTCAAAGGCTTTGGTTCACCTGAAATTGTCTGCCAATTTAAAAAGTTACATTAAATGGCTAGTAGGGAAACAAAAGACTCAAATGCACCTCAATTTGTTCCCATGCTTATGTTAATGAAAATTGTTAGGGCAGGGCGATGGCTCAGTGAAATAAGCACTTCCCTGGCAAGCTTGAGGGCCTGAGTTCAATCCCTGGTTCCCTCCCCTCCCCCGCAAAAAAAAAAAAAGAAAAAAGAAAATTGTCTGTGTGCAAATCTCAAGAATCTTAAGCAAACAGAATATTGAATTCCATTCACAGACATTACACAAGTGAACCAAAACTAATACTCATTTTGTTTAAAACTAACATTCAATTTGTGTTCATTAAGTTCTCCATAGTAACATTTCATTTAATTTATGCTTTTTAATCATAACTTGATATTTTAGCTTGACTTCTTTGTATAGTATACTAGACTTATAATGACATTATCCCAACATGACACTCATTTTCAGGATAATTAGCTTCAACAGGCTTACTTTCTGTGCAAGTCAATAGTTAACAAGTTTATCAGCCTCAAACCAAAGTGTCTTTTGGACTTGTTAAGAAGCTGCTTCTTTCTTACAACAAAACTGAATTTCTGGGCATAATTTTCTTTTTCCTTGTTTTTCAGAAAGTATAATGTTTTTTATCATTAAAACTAGACTGAGACAGCATTTATGGTTTCTGTAAGATTTAAAATTTCAGACAGCATTAAGTTTTATTAGCCATGTGTTTTTTCTCTTTTCTCACACATGACTCACCACTGTAAAACTTCCACTAAGTAATTAACCCCTGCAGGTTGGCAGTTGGACATGCAAATATGAGAGAACTCACTACATCTAGGAACAGCTTATTTAAACTTCAAGGGGAGAGAGACAGGACACAGACCACAGATGGGGAGGGGACTCAGGGTAAAGAAGGGAGGAAAGGAGGAGGCAGAGGGGAAAGTGAGAGAGAAGGGGTGAGAGGGGAAGGGAGAAAGGAGGGGAACAGGGGAAGGAGAAAGGAGGGGGAAAGGGGAAGGAAGGAGAGAGAAAGGGAGGGAAAAGAAAAAAATAAAAAGAAACAGAGCCAGAAACTGTGGCTCCATCCATCAATTTCAGTTTTATTCTCTTATGCTTGTAATTTCATTCAGCTCACAAGTAGTAATTGAATGTTTGGTTTGTAATTAACACCTTAATAGGCCCTGGGGGAAGAGATACAAATAATATATGAAAACTGATCTAAGACAACAAATCAACTCCTATATTTGAAATCAACTAGCATGGGTCTTGAGTCATATATTCCAGAGGATATAAAACTATGGTTCCTCACCTAGCATTCTAGCACACTACTGCCCTGTGCCTTCTTGTGAATAAACAACTGTCTTCTGATGTCATTCCATAGTAAAAGGTAAACGAGTTATACTACCTGAAGAGAAACCAGAGCACCTGATGTCATTCTTAATGTGACTGAAACACAGCCTTGTTGTATTGTTTCTTTCTACTAAAGTTGTAGAAAGGCCCACAATAAAATAGGTTTCCCCAAAACCATGTTACACTGAGCACCTGTTGATGTCCATTAAAGTCGTAAGCGTTTTTCAAATAAATATTTCCAGTTTCTGAGACCTAAATTAGCATAGGGAAAGTTTGGTGCCAAAAGCCAGGATTGTCCATTTATTATTCTTAGTGCTTCATCTTAGTAATTCAGATTGTCATGATCTAGCAAGATGGGGCAATTTGCCAAAATACTTTCAATATTTATATTCAGATTATTAAGAAATTCAAGTTTTACCAGTTCTGCCACTGTACACTTTTGCTTTTAATTTCTTTTGTGTAAATAATTAGTAACTATCAGTGTTGTTTACATTCTTTGTGCCCATTAGGATTAATATGAAGAAAAGTATATGGTTAAACATTTGCCCCTAAAGTTCTTATAGCTTAGTTCAGGACACAGTTCTTACTTAACACACACACACACACACACACACACACACACACACCTGCTCCACAAGCACACACCGCTGGGAGAGAGAGAGGGAGGGAGAGGGGAAAGGGGGAAAGGAAGGGAGGGAGGGAGAGAGACAGAGAGAGAGGAGAGGGGAGGGGAGGGGAGGGAAGCAAAGTTCATTGTTTTGTAAATAACTTTCAATCAAATATTTACTTGTAGGGTAATAAGCCTAAGAACAGAGATTAAAACATTGTGATGAGAGGTAGAATAGGCTATGCAAGTAGCAAAAATCATAGGTATCAGGGACCAAGTAGTCTTGCCCTAGGGCTGAAAGAAAAACCACTACTGCCCTGGTCCTTTAGTCTTAGCTTAAATTGAACAAAATGTCCATATTGACATGATTCTCATCCTAAACTGAAAGAGTGAAATGCATGCCAATCACATGAAATGCATTCATCCTAACATGAATGTACTGCACGGCAATGCACATTCCTCTCAAAGGAGCTTCTTCCTTTTTTCCTCTCTCAATTCCTACTCAAACCTAGGTGCATATTTTATTTTTTCAAATAATATTTAATTGCTAGAACTTGCACACAATATACATTTGATTATGGAGGGTCAGATAAAAATAAATCAATTCAACAAGATTTGTTGCAAGAAAAGTACAGATTTTTAATTTTAATATACCTTATTTTACTGACAAATGAAAAATGTCATAGGATCTTCCAACTCCATCTAAAAATCTTCTGGGTTCTTTTTCTATTCTCATCAGTGAGGCTGGCAGAGAAAGCAGGGCTGATTCTTGTTTGCCCCTGAAACAGAGGATCTTTCCAAAAAGCAATTGTGCTCATGCAAAGACTGACGTGATCAGAGACTGCCCCCTGCCTTCCTCCATGGCACATAGTGTTCTAATGCTTTGTTTTTCATTAAGAAATAATCCTACCCGTTTTCAAAAGACTTCATGAATAACAAGCCATTTGTATGTACGTATTTTTCCCACTTACGGACCCTGTCTGTGGTACAGTATGAGAGAAACTTGAGTTAACACTGAAAAAGTTTTATCTCTAAGTATACCCCAAAATGGATATTTTGCAGAGCTGATCCTGAGGCTTTTATCAGTTAAGCAAAAACAAGAAAAGCTGAAAATATCATTTGATACAATCACTATAAAAAGTGTGTAGCTATTATTTATATATGTATATATATATAGAGAGAGAGAGAGAGAGGGACATCATCGTCATCGTCATCATCATCGTCATCATCATCACATATCTATGCTTTGCATTTAAGTCCTGAGATGAACAAGGAGAAAAGGAAATCTCTTGGCAGAATTCTTGCTCCGGTGATCTGTGAAAGTATCTGTGGCTGGAATCTGGTTAGTTCGTCTCGTAATCTTTTAGGGTGTGCTAAAACAGGGCTTTCTGGTCAAAAGGGAAAATAACAAGAGTAGCAACAGCTATGATTGCTAAGAAAGTTCCTGAAGTCTCAAATGATGAGGAACTTTTTCCCACTCAGTAATAATCTTAAATGTCTTCCTGAGCTTTTAAATCAGTCGTTTTGGAAAGGGTTGTATCTCCAGTGAGAAGAAATCCCTCTGGTGCAAGCAAGAATTGTAAAAGGACCATGTAGCCTTAGAAACTGGGACAAATCCGGGGTAGGGGGAAATCACTGAATATCTGAATAAAACCTAAGGAATTCACGCAAATGACTCCTTTTCTTCGGAGACAACTTCCCGAGGAAGGAAAGGGGACACGGTGAGAACCCTACGCTGATTCTCCGGTCTTTTTAAAGAGGAGGTCCAAGAAAATCTTTCTGGTCATGACAGAGCACACCGGCATATATTTGTTTTCAGTTTGCTTTCCCAATTTTAAAGTGTGCTCTAAATTTCTCCTCACACTCTCCCTAGCTGGTGTTCCCAAAACCTCCAAATCCGGTTGTTCCACCAACTCTCTGCCAAGCTGCAGCCTAGAGAACTTGGCCAAGGGAGATGCGCAGCAAATGCAGGAAAGCTGAGCCGATACTTCCATTCGACCGGGCACCCAGAGCCCGACAAAATCTGGTGCCCCAAGCCTGGTTGCACCGGCCCGGGCTCAGTGTCACCGACTCCTGGCCGCTCGGGGAACGCGGCTCAGAGCAAACTTGCCTGCTAGGTGCAGACCCGAACTCCGAAGCTCAGGAGCGCTTTGGCACCTTGCCCTGCTAGCTAACTTCTGCTGCACCGGAAGACTCCTCAACCACGATCTTTATCTGCAGTTTGCCTTTCCCGGGAAAAGGAAGGGAACTGCCTATAGAGACAGAAATGTAATAATAATAACGATGATGATAATAATTATTACAATCACCTTTAACCTCAGCCAGAAATTGACAAGAGACAACAGGTTTCAATGCATGCTCTCTCGCTCTCTCTGGGCTCAGCAATCCATTTTCCTTTAGAGAACGCAACGCAGAAATTTATATTTACGTTTTCTCCAGTAACATAAATATCTCAGCCTCCGACAAAATAAGTATGAGTCACTCCGGAAAAGGCAAGGTGAAGTACTCCGTGTTTATTGGGATAGAGAAAAAGAAGACACTTGGGAATTTTTAAAGTTGGGTGCTTAACTGTTTGAAGAGAAGACATACGTTTTCTCTTCAATATTTATAAAGTACTGTTAGCTAACAAAGCATTTCTGAAGATGTGAGCATCGCAGTTGGTGGACTTGGCAACGCGGTCTCCACCACCTGTGCACAATCAGGCAGTAGCATTCAACAGATGCTGCAAGAAAACTGCGATGGGCTTTTTGAAACAGAACTTGTGAATGGGCGGTATGTTCACCACCAGATTAAATTTCAGAGCTGCGTAAGGTGTCTAAATTCGTCAGGGAAGGAGAGAATCGGGATTCCCAAATGCCCCTACGGGAATGGACCAAAAAGTTCTTCTTTCAATAAATTTGAAAACAGAGGCACAGAGGGAAAAAAAAAAAAAAAAAAAATGACTAACCCTGCAGCAGTAACCCAGAATAAGGGAGCCAGATCGTCATTTCTCCCACTTTCTCTTTCACCCCTGAGTTCAGGCCACTTGGGCAAGCAGTCCTGGGGAGGTGACAGCATGCCCCCTTTCCTTTTGCATTCTTCTGAGTGTAATCCTCCCGGCGCTGCGCGTTGTCCTAGTAAGCCTCATCTGTACATCCATTGCTCTGCTATCCGATCCCAAGTAACTAAGCCGAAGTTCAGATCTCTTGCTTTAGACCGGCTACCCCTAACTATTGGGGCACTATTCTCCAGTGCTCTCTCACTGGAAGCCTCCATGGAAAACCAAGTGTCCTCGCCCTCTTTTATTCTCTTAGAGGAAGTCTGTTAAACCCTCCTCGACGGGAGCATCTCCACTCAGAGCTTGGTTTCGGTGCCTCCCAGGTGCACTGGCCAAGGCAGGCTCGATCACCTTTCCCTGAACTGCAGCGGGGAAGCAGCAGACTGCTTCCTAGAGAGGACTGCAATCATGGAGAAGGGCTCTGCCTGCTGGACTGCACCTGAACATCGGGGCAGTTGCCCAAGGGGAGTTTTTGGGCTTATCCCTTGGCTTGCTTCACTGTCTGTCTTGACAGCCCACCCACGGTCTAGGCAATTACCTGGCGGGCCATGGGCTGTGGGGACAGATTCAGCTCCCTAAAATAACCAAATTAGCTGTCCTCAAGGGGTCTTCCTAAACATTTAGCAAAGGCCTGCAGGGTGAATAAGAGAGCTAAGCTGTCCCTTCCAGGGCTTTCCTTTCTTCCTCCTGCATTTGAGGCTCGGGGCTAGCGCGGGAAAGAGGCCTTTCCATGATTTTTCCACACCTATACAGTGACCTCTTGAGTGTTTCTGCTATAGGAAGTAACAGGAGTTGGAGTGGAGACCACGGAAGAGTTTCAAAACTCGGTGAAACTTGTCAGATTTGGAAAATGTGTTTCTTGAACTGCACAGGTGTGTGTGTGTGTGTGTAAGAGTAGGAATTCTTTGAATCTTTGAGGGTACGGTATTGATAAATCCTTAGCCCACCCCGGACCCAGCACCTCGGCTGGGCTGCCACCAGCTCTTCCTAGGCTCCAGCCTTTAAGATTCAATTAGTCATTACCCCCACTCACTTCTTAGGGTCTCGCGCCCCCTGTCAGCGGGTTCTAACTGCACCCAGAGGCTGGTCCAAACAGGCCGGGGGGCAGTTTAAGCCCGAGCGCTGATTGGTTGCTCTTGGCTCCTCCCTTCATCCCCCGTTTGGCCCAAGAGCGCTGTGCAGCTTCATCAGCGCAGGGTAGGCGCTCTGGTGCTCGCGGAGGACACTTCCTTCCTCGAGCGCACAGGCATTTCCCATTCTGCCTTTGGAGCGGCGAGGTTGCTAACCTTGCTGCTCCATCGGCTTGCCTGCCCCTTACCTGCCGATTGCCTATGAACTTTGCTTCTATCTGCACGTCGTCGTCGGAGTCGTCGAGAGATCGTCGTGGTGCTCGCGTGATGGCCTTCGTCCGTTTAGAATAGTGTAGTTAGGGACCAAGAAGAAAGAAGATGCGATTGGCGCAGAGATGCAGGAGGTGGTCAGTTACTAAATCAGGGTAGGATAGTGGAGAAAAAGCCAAACCTAGCCGGGGGGTGCACGGTTGCCCGCAGGAGGTCGACTTGCCGGTGCTTCACCTGGCGCCGAGCTCCCTCCGTCCCTCTCTCCCTCCACCGAGGCGCGAGGTTGCGGCGCGCAGCGCAGCGCAGAGCACTGACTGCCGCGGGCTCCGCTGGGTGATTGCAGCCGAGTCCGTTTCTCGTCCAGCTGCCGCCGCGGCGACCGCTGCCCTGTCTTCCTCCCGGACGCTAGTGGTAAGTTGGAGCCCCGGGCGGCATTGCTAGCCAAGACCCTAATCATTTAGGCGGGGGATGGGGTGGGAAGCGAGGACAGGTCCCGGATGGTTGCAGCTTGCAAGACTGCACTGGCCCGGGGCGGGGGATGGGAAGGGTCTGAACGCTCAGACCGTGAGGAGGCTGGGGTCTCCGGAAAGAAAGCGGAGCTTAGGTTTCACGGGAAGAGCGGAGTCTCAAGGAGACTGGGGGCCCAGGACTGGAGATGAAGGCTCTCGGCGGAGGCTGGGGTCTGGAGAATACAGTGCTGGGAAACCAGAGGGCGGTAGAAGGCGGAGGTGGGGTCTCAGGAAGTGTGGGGAGGAGGGAAAGGGGAGGGAGAGAAGCGAGACAACGTAGGTGCGCTGGTTAAGGGATGGGCTGCGGAAGGTGCCATTGAGTTGGGGGTACTAAGTAGTCCCTGTATGGCCAAGTGGGAGGGGGCTCAATGCCTGGGACGGTGGGAGCCGAAGGAGTCAAAGATTCTTCTGTTAACGTTTTCATTGAAAACGACCCTATTTTCAATGAAATGGGTCTCAGTGAACGCCAGTAACTCTGGGGGATACACACTGCGGATCTGTGTCTTGGTCAGCTGTTGGCTGAATTTGAACTGCGCTGCTAATGTCACGTAAGTTTGAGGAGAGTATAAGGGCATCAAGCGCATCATTTTATTAGCTTACTTAAGTCATTTGATGACAGTTTTATATTTTGAAAAGGATTGCGGAAGTCTCCAGCGCAGCTTCTTATTCCCATCCCTTTGCTCAGTTTAACCTGACGCGCAATACTAACAGTGTGCCTCGAAATTACTAAACAGGAGAACAGGTTGCTGATCCTGATGCCACATAAAGTTCGTCATTGAAAAACGTGTCTGTGTGTCTATTTCTTCTCTGCGCCAAGCCCTTCGCCTCTTGCTTCCTGTTGGGTAATTGTGACTGAGGTGACAAGCACCATGCATTGTTTTCCAGACCCTTTCATTTTAAGCGCCAGTGCTCCCCAACTCACATTCAGCCGGCGGCATTCAGCAGTTAGAGGATGCCCAGTTTGGTTGTGAAACACTTCCAATACCACGCAGCATCTTCATTAATATTTACCAGTACTCGTCTCATTCAAGAAAGCCTCTGATTGCTGAGCTGCTAAGTGCTTCTGCCCCTCACCACATACCTTTTTGGCGGGCTTAACCGAGGGGAAAATAGGACTGAGCAAAACTGCTTGGGAAAAGAGGAGATGCTGCGCAATGAGTAATCTCTGAGCTCCCTAGTCTGCAGACAATTGTGACCTCACATACACAGTAGTGAAAAAAAATTTGAAAACAAATGGCTCCAGCGTTTAAATTTTTCATTGAGAAATTTACATAAGTATCAGCTATTCTAGCCATCAAATAAGAATACAGTGAAACTGAGGTGTTTCTCTCATTGGCTAAGTATATGCAAAAGATCATGCAAAAGGCCAACTGACATACCCACAAAAATTATTTCTACCATGATCATGTGTCTCTTGTGCAGTATTTAAATTACTCTGAGTATTGTCCTTTCAGCAGAATATAATGACCTTGGTGCCTTACTGTTTGGACATAATCTGGAATTTCCCATTCCGTCCTATGGGTGGGAGGAATTCATTATTTTTATATTTTGAGGAGATGGGTTGTAGGATATTTTTCATTCCCTAAGCATAATTTTTCTGGTCTTCCTGGGGAGAGAACATGTTTGTTTCATTTACATGATTTCTTTCTTAATAGCTTCTATCTTCTACAGCACCAAGCTCAACACAAGCCCTAAAATTCCGGAAGGTTGGTAAGGTTTGTTGTTGCAATGTCAAGGTAGGATTTAGGGTGGTTAAGCCAACACTGCCACTGTTTCTCTAGCTGTATAAAAAAAATGCAGAGAGGGCTATTAACCCTTCCCTGTGCTCCCTTGGGGGTATGTCCATCTAGCATTGACACAGATGACAGTGATGATTTTTTCAGATAATAACATGCCAAGCTTTGGTGCGGTATGAATGTGTGGGAAGAAAGGTGAGAACAAGCACTTTTATGAACCTCCTGGATGCCAGGCATGGGTCCAAAAGCATTACTTATACCCATTATCTCACGTAGTCTCCATAGCAAACTTATAAACAGGAAAGTACAATCTATTTTATTGGCACCATTGAATTCACCTATTTCTCAAGATATTCTTGTAGATTAAGGGAATGGAATAAGGAATATTTACATTGCTAGGGTACCCCAGGGGAAAAAAAACATGTTTATTTCTTTAGTAATAAAAACAAAATATAAAACGTGTGGGCTAGGGGTATATATCAGTGGTAGAGAACTTGCTTATGATATACAAAGCCCTGGGTTCAATCCCTATCACTCCAAAATAAAGAAAGAAAGAAAATAAATAAATTTATTTATATATATATATATATATATATATATATATATATATAGAAAGAAAGAAAGAAAGAAAGAAAGAAAGAAAGAAAGAAAGAAAGAAAGAAAGAAAGAAAGAAAAAGTAAAAAGCCTAACATTCCCAATAAAATGTTGGGCTAACCATTAAGAATTCAAATAACATCGGATCCTTTCTCCTTACCGTTCACAAATAATAGATTTCTCTTCTTGAAAATAAATTCTAAACTTCTGTTTTGTTTTCAAGGTTATCACTACCATTTGGAATTTAACTGCTTTATTTACTGAGTAAATACCTAAATCTAAATAATAACCAGATCCATGAATCAAAGCTTAATTTAATAATCCTATAATTCTACTGCTCTATTTACTTCTTTTAAGTAAAAGACAGCCCTCTCTAAATGAAGAAAACATGGATATTAAAATTTGGGGTAAAGATTTTTAGTAACCAAAAACAATATTTTTTTACTAACCAATGTTAAGTACCTTAAGCTGCTCTTGTTAAGTATTTCAAGGCTTGAGAATAAAGAAAGCTATAAATTACTGACCCCTGCTACAAAATAGTTAAGTCCCAGGTTCTAATAGCTTCTAATGCTTCAGGCTATTTGGCCAGTATCATCACTTATATAAAAGTGAAATAAATAAGAATGAATAGTACATATATTGAGATTATTTTAGTACAGCATCTCAAAAACTACTGTTGTCTACTGGAAGAAATTGTTAATCATGGCCCATTAACTGCCTGGTTAGCCATAAGCAAGTTAGGAAACTTGCCCTAAATTGGGGTTAATAGGATGCTGTTATATAATATGTAATAATATATTCATCTTGCCTAATTGTGAAACAAATGGGTATAAGGAGCTTTGAAAATTTTACATTGTGACACAAAGCAATATTTTATATTACGGTTTGCCACATTTCCAGAACATCTAGCAATTTTATCTGCATATTATACTATTTAACCTTAGAAAGAAATCACCACTCATCAACCTAATAAGTGTTTAATACCTCTGCTGTTCTTCAAAACGTTTTAAGACTTCACATACTGTGAGCACTGTTCAAAAAGAAATGCAGTAGTGTCCATTTTAGACAAATAACACTGAAACCAACCATGGGGTTAAACTGCATCATCATTTAACCAGTCTTTAGCAGATTTAATTTTCAAGTGCACCTTTAGCAAGCACTTCTGCAAGCACTTCTGCCATTTTAATGCCCAAGCGACATAGTAAAAGACATAGTAAAAGCGGGATTTCAAATAAGATACACACAAGCTGGAATCTTACTTCTGCTTTTGTCTCCCCTACCCAGCATCTCTGCCTCATCCTTCTGTTGATTGCTTCTTTCAGGTGTGGCTGAGACTGTGCCAGCTACAACTTCCTAAGAAAAATGTTTGCTTTTGCATTATATGTGTAAGTGGCATTTGAGACTGTTTACCTCAATATTTAGAATGAACCAAATTCATCGATTCAATACTTTAAATTATGAAGTACTAGAAAGGTCTCTTGCCCCCCCCCCCAACTAATAGCCTTCGTGGTTTTCTGTGGCATTTGAAATTTCACATTTGGAACGTTCTTTCTTTAATTTCAATCATTTTCTCCTTTGCATACATATACCCTGTGGGTATATGGATAGAGATCAGCTGTTGTTATTGCCCATTAACAACGAAAGGTCAATGTATGGAGAGTTATAAGAAAGCCTTTAGAAGTACTTTGTCCAGTACAACAGCACCAGTCCCTTGTGGCTGTTTAGATTTACTTGAGTCAATTACAAATTTAGTTCCTCATTTTAGGGAAGAACAGTGAAGATGTAGGCCATCTTCATCACTGCAGAAAGCTTCAGTGGACAACAGTGTAAGAGAAAGTAGGGACCAATGATTCTTTCACTGTACATTTCCTCTACCTCCCTTCTTTAGCCAAAACCTGGTGTTCTCTAGAGAAGCTTTCCTACCTCCTGACAGATCCTGCAATCAGAAGGATTTTTTTCTCTAGTCCTCCCCACCTCACAAATCATATTACTCCTCCCTATGGATGAAAAGGGTTAAAGCTATAATTGAAACTCCCTTTTTTAAAAAACTACCAAAGCCACTACAACGTGCCTCCTTTACTTATTACAATCCTCTACTGAAATTTGCACCACTTCAAAATAGCCTGTCTCATTTTTCAATACCTTCATTGAAATCTTTGAGTCCAGTCTATTACTGTCCACTTTTTTATTTTGCCATTGTCTGGTCACTCAAGTCTTTTTGAAGGACCTGTTGTATAACAGTCTAGTCTCATAACTCCTTCACTTCTTAATTTCCATTATCCTCAGCTTCAGCTCATTGGCTACACCAGAAATGTATCAGTTTCTAAGAAATACCCCGAGAAATACTACTCTCAGACTATGACTCAGTCTCTTTGTCTCCTCCCTCTCCCTTCACTCATGCCTGCTCTGACTTCAGGATATCTACAGCCCTTCCGTTAACATCCCAGCCTATTTTTCCTAGTGTGACCCTGATGTCAGTCATATCAACATGTTTTTATCATCACAAGAACACACACCCCTCAGTGATCCCCTACTGCTCCCACCTTATCCCTCCCCTTAATGTATCCCATGTTTTACTTTGATTGCTCTTTAATGAAGGGAAACTAACAATAGTACACACAGTTGTCTCCCATTCAAGCCATCCTTTCTGTCTCTTGAATCAGTTCCCTGTCCTATATCCCGATACAATCACTTTTGCTACCTTCCCTAACTTATGTATTCTACTTTCACATCTGTCACTCAGCAGACTAACCTGTATACTTGCCCAAGAAAATAAAGAATAAGGAGGCATGTGAGGTAAGTTTATCCAACTAACTTGTTAATACAACCAAGCGTATTCAGTTGCTTGAATTTGAGTTTAGATGAATTTATAATTACATCCTCATTTGCTGATTTAAGAGTCTCTTAACTTTATGTGGAAACCTGTCTTCCTTAGGCCTTTGAAGGCAGAGGGAAAAAGCCTTCCAACTGTTATAACTGAGCCAAAAATTTTGTCATGTCATTGCAAAGAAATACACTCCAGGGATTTTTAAAGCATTTATTTAAACACATTCATATCCATTTTGATTATAAAATGACACTCCTAGAACTATGGAGCAAAAGCCCTGATGCTATTATTCCTATTTTTCTGAATTCTGGTTTTACACTATGAAAAAATATTAAAATGTATAAGGCTAAGAATAAAGGATGCAGTGACTTTACAGCTCTGCAAATGATGGTCTGAACACATTTTAAAAGATTAATTATTAAAATAGTTAAAGCTATTATTGAAGTTATATTAAATTTTAATAAATTAGAAAAAGATCTCCTTTTGACTCATGGTTCCATTAAATATCCTATGAGTTTGCTCCCCATTCCATCTCCAAGCTTACTTGTTTTAATATCAGAGTTTCTTCTTGTACACAGAATAATTTCACAAATACGCAGATGGCCAACAATAGCCACTTCATCTGCCCCAAGTTCTAAACATGCTTCTCATTAGAACAGTAAGACCAAGATGTGCTCTGATGAACAAGAATGGAGTGTGTATCTTACCACAGGAGCAGAAAAAAAGGCAGAGCAGAGCTCAAGGCCCTTGGGGACAACCTCAACTACTATATGTACTAGGCAGACAGCAGATGAAATAAGAAAGGGAAGTGGTCTACAAAAGATGAAACAGCTTGATTGGGAGAGGCAAAAAGAATGAGCACTCAGAGATTGTTAGTATTATGGCAGGGTGTGGTGGGGTAAATATAGAAATATAAAATAGAAACTAAACACCATTGAAACCAATGACAAAGCTAATAGCTAAAGAATAGCAATCATGAGTTCAATCCCCGGTTCCATCAAAATAAAAAAATAGCAATCAATGAACTGGCTAGGCTTTTCTTTAGCATTTCATTTTTATTTTAAAAAATTGTTCTAATGTCCTTAATAAGTGCTAGGAGTAAATTTCACATGTTCATATGTGTTTTGTATTTTAAACTCACAAGTCTCCTATTTAACTTAGCAATCAAGACAATACTCTCCAAATACAACTTTCTATAATCAAAGGAAGAAGACTTGCCTAAATTAGCAATCAAGTAATGATGCTTCATAAAAGAATGAAAGATAAGGAAGGCTAGGGATGTAGCTCAGCAGAACAGAGCCTACCTGGCAAGCCTACGGTCCTGAGTTCAATTCCTGATAACAAAAAAAAAAAGAAAGAATGAAAGATGATAGTAATAATCATTACTTATTGAAAATTGCCATACAATAGAGACTTCTGAGAGGCATTCATGTATTTATTTATATAAGCTTCGTGATACTTATATTGCACATAGGTTGCAGACAGGGAAAATAAGACACAAAAAAGTTAAAAATATGTTTAAATGAACAAACCCAAGCTTAAAAGAAGGCAGTTTTGATTCTATAGGCTATCCTACTAAGTCATAAACTGTATGCTCCCTATTTAGCAATTGGATAACTTCTTTAATATGATAACACTAATCTTTAGACAGAACAGATTTGCATGTGAATGTGAGGACATCACTGACAATAGCCACTAACTGTGTAGCTTGGTTAGGCAGCAAGATAGACATGTAACATTCCATCTGGAGAGTCATCTATAAATAATAAAACTAGAGCGAATGATCTAGTACTGTTATTGCTAGGAGGATGAGAGACAGGATGAGTGATGTCCAGAGGAGTTGCACTATAAAGATTGCAATGAAATCATGACCTTACTACCATCAAATATAGAGATGGCTGGACAGGAGCAGGTGTTGCTACAGTAACTCAGACTCTTGGGTGTATGTGCTTTGTGGTATTTATGATTTACGCCACAACCACAAATATATATATATATATATATATATATATATATATATATATATATATATATATATATGCAATTCAAATAGTGTTGAAGATCCAAGACTGGAATGACAGGAGCTTGCTGAAAATTATTGATCTTACAACAGTGAGACCTGAAGTGTTTGATCCTCTATGCTTTGTGTTTTCTTCTACACTGGTATTGGGGGAAAAAGCAGCTTAATAATGCTGCCTTGGAAGAGAGTACTGTAAAAACTTACTGTCAGTTTTTCAGTTTACTGATCTGAGCCGAGGTATAGAGTACAGTGTTAAACCTAAAGATTATGTAGAGGAAAAGGAATATGCTTTGAAAGTTTGGTCTGCTTAAAGCATCTTTTAGTCCATTATTAAAAAATCAAAACCAAGGGCCAGGGAGATAGCAAAGCAGCATAAGCACCTGCCTGGCAAGCACAAGGTCCTCAGTTTAATCTCCACTACCAAAAAAAAGTCAAAACCAAATCAATTATTTCTACCTATTACCCCAATTTTAAAAAGATATAAAAACTTGTTATCCAGGCATGGTGGTACACACCTGTAATCCCAGCACTCGGGAGGCTGAGGTCAGGATTGCTGCAAGTTTGAGATCAGCCTGAGCTACAAAGTTCAAGGCCAGCCTGAACTCCATAGCCAAACTCTCTCAAAAAGCCAAAAAAAAATCACTTTGTATTTGCAATTCCAAAATAATTTATTGCTAAAAATAAGGGTGCTAGATGGGAGAAGTCCAGTTCAGTGGAATGATTTTCCTACTCTGTTCTTGCATGACACATTTGTAACTAGCCCACATGTACAGCAAACCCCTTGTACATAATAAGCAATCAAATCTGGATTGATTGTATTGCCACTCCTAGGAACCTAAGTGCCAATGGTTAAAGATTAAAAAGATGGAGTAGCTAAAGTCATTTTTAACACACTTGCACATATAAGCACTCAAGTCATCTGACAGTTTTCTCTGGAATGATTTCAGGTGGCCATTCAACATATTGTAGGAAAATTTAAAAAGCACAAATCTTAAATTAGTTTAGCTGAATTTTAGCCATAGCATACTAGTTTTATTTTCCTTTTCACAGTAAAATGTATTGTATATATTTAATATGGTTATATACACATATAATATAAATATATTATCAAACTAGAATGTGGAACTCATTCTAAACACTAATCACATCCTCTATCATTAGCCTTTAAGTCAGTAGAATGATCTCTCTTATACTGTATATATAATATATACATATATAATTCCCTCTTTATTTAACCTTTAACTGCTAAATTCAAAAGCCTACCTTCATTTTATAGTGCATTTGCATTGCTTATCATGAAGCTGAACAATCCCTAAATGCCTTTGCAGTGAATTCATCTTTTTAAAATGTCTTATTGCCTCAATTTTATATTACAGAGAATCAGCAGTCACTACTAATGAATTGCTTTGAGTAGTAAGAATCTGTAAAGATTTTGCAATCTTATACAGGTTGCGATGGGTGGTGTGCTTTGTACCACTAATCTTAACGTGCTTGTATAAGGCTTGTAGGTACACTGCTCTGGCATTATTTGGTTTGTACCTGACACTCAAAAGTTTCATAGGCCCATGTCTTGTATTTTCAAATATGCTCTAACACAGATTCAGAGAAGTTGAAAACTTTATGCTAGGTGGATTCAGTCTTTCTCCAACAAGTATGTTTTTCTTTTCATTAGCACACATTTGTAGTACATAATGATGCTATCCATGGTAGAGAGTTGCTACATGTACATGACACATCTTGATTCTTTTCACTTTCCCCTTTTCACGCCACTCCCTACCTCTGTTTTCTTCTCCTTCCCATTTGCAAAAGATCTATCTCCCTGTCTCCTCTTATTTGACAAATGTTTTTTAAACCCACATTTTGTTCTTTAAATAGATTTCTTTCTTTAGCCTTTTATACTATGCTTCTGTATCTACCTTAAGAAATAATTATGTACAAATAAAGCTACCCAATTCTTATATGGAGCATGTAGGTTAATAGTAATGAGATGCCACAGTGGTTCTCAAATGCCAATATAGGATAAAGGGACACAGTGGGTTATGATGAGCCTCAGATAATGGCCCCTGAGAAGTGACTACAGATGAATCCTGTGCCTACTTCATGGGAAAAAATGTCCTGTTGTTAGACAGGATGGGTAAGAAAGGTAGAGTGCAAGCTACTAAGCCAAGAAGCAATGTTTAAATTCAAATATGTCATGCTTTCATATGTGTAATCCAAAACACATTACAGGCCATATTTTTAAAAATTATCTAGTTATAATGACCTACATAATAAAACCATTATTTAATTTTTTTTTAAAAATAGACTTTTTGAGTACATTTTCCTTGGTATTTAACATATTATATTACATTTGACTATTATTTTTTTTGATTTTTGACTTATAGTTCACATTTCAGTGGCTCCTGTCTAGTGGCCATGTTATTAAAGAATTTATGTGTACATTTGAGTCTTATCTTTTCTAGCAAACTATGAATTCACATGAAAAACTTTTATTTATGTTTATAATCCTAACTACTTTTTGGACGTGTCATTATACCTTGCTGGATCTTTCAATATTCATTTGCAGAATAATTAATATTTAAAAATACAGATACCATGGAAAAGGATTTTGTATTGCAAATTTAGAGTTAAATGAACTTAATTCTGTTTTTTATGACCCTTTACATCCTTGTCTGTTAAAGGAGTAAACTGTTAAAGGGCTCAATGATAAAGCATTTGCCTTGAGCTCATTGGGGGGGAATGTCAATTAGACTGGAAAATTACTAAGATTGTTTCAAGTTCTAAAACCTAGGAGAGCAAAAAGAATAAAAATGATCAAGATATTATATACCCAAAACAAATGCAACTATTATATGATACCCATAATACACTAAGAAAAATGTTGAAAGTACAAAAAAAAAAATGCTCCGACCTTATGAAAATGTCAGGGTTGGGATTTAGCTCAGCAGCACAGGGCCTGCCTGGCAAGTGTAGAGCCCTGAGTTCAATATCTGGTATTGAAAAAAAATAAGAAGCACCTTATGAAAACGTCAGTAATTTTCCAGTTCTGAAAATCCACTTCAAATTACACTACTCAATTGATTTTTTTAGTTAAGAAAATAATACATATGACTTTAATTAAATAAATTCTTTTACATGCTGAAGCAAATCCTGACCTCTTGCCTTGAACTTGTCATTTTCTCTTCCCTGTAGTAGCCTGTATTTGAAATGATTTATGTTTTATAAATTTTTTAATATGTATTTGGTACAGGTTCTCATTTCACAGCTCAGACTCATAGGGATCCTCCTGCTTTCAACCTCCCCAGCTCTGGGATTACAGGTACACAGTACCACGCCCAGACTCAGTCACTGGCTTAGTGTGGCCCTGGAATGGGACAGCGTGGCATGTGGTGCCAGGGATCGAACCCTGGTTTCTGTGCTTGCCTAAGCAGGTGCTTAGTCCACTAAGCTGTATCACAGCCCCTTTAATAGATTACTGAATGAATGAAGAATGTTTCTCCTTCTGTCTTTTGTAACTTAAAAAATTTAAGAGAACATTGGCTAACAATAACAGCTAAATACAATTATTTTGGATGAATTAAATGGTGTAAAACTACATTAAGTAGGGATCACGGAATGACGTGATGAGATGCATAATATCCTGTTGTCTTTTCAGAGAACATGAAATTGTATATTGCAGTTACACTAGCAAACTATAAACTAACTTAAAATATGGAAATGTTACTAAAGAATAACTATGATTGATTTGTCCTCAATTAAATTTCTCTTTCATTACTAGAGATTGAACTCAGGGCTTCACACATTTGTCAAGACAATATTTAGCAAGATTTCTAGTCATCTTGAATGCGAAACATAAGATGGCAGATATAGTATTTTGGAGAGGAAACAATTGTTTAAAACATTTTTTTTAATTTCTACAATGTTTTATAAATACTCAGTAGTTTAAAGAAATTAAAGTCTTCCCGACACAAAAGCAATGCAAAAAAACTACAAACAATTCCAGGAATTCCTATTGGCAACTTGTAAGCATAGAAAACTCCTTTCTTATCAATAGTAAAGAATAAAATTGGAGATGTTTATATTTTTATGTCAAACATTTTCATTCATTTCGTGTTAACTCCTATTTTACATACACTTCATGAAGTATAAATATATATAGTATGTATGGAATTTCAAATTTATGGATTTCACTAATTATTTGTTAATATAGATACATTTTAAGCTTCATACTAACATCTATTTTTATTATCTTTTAGGTTCTTTATATATTAATAAAAATGTCTGCTGTTTGCTACTACAAAATTTTTGTGTGTGTGGTGGTACTAGGGATCTAACTCAGAACCTTGTGCTTGCCAGACAGGCACTTATTCTGCTAAGCTATCTCCCAAGCCACCCTGCTACTACAAATTTTTTTAGCCTAACAGTTATTCTTATATTCTCTTTCCTGCTATTTCCCCCTCATTTGTCTTCTTTTCCAACAAAGGTAACAAAACAGCTGAAAGTGCTCAACAATATAATCACAGAACGTCCATATGACTGAAATAGCTACCTTTTATACTATAACAAAATTTATATTTGTACACATTTTAGAGTGTTCATGTATCTCATTTTTGTTTTCAATTATTGTAAAATAATTATAAACAATATTATTACATTATTATGCAAATGGAAAATCCAAGAGTAGTCAGGCATGCTAGGCTTATCGGAGTGTGCCACCATGCCAAACTACTTTTGCTTTCTTCATTTTATAAAGGTTTAAATCTAAGGAACATAGTATTAAATCACATATTTAAAATACACTGTGCAAATGCATAAGACTTCATAAATGGAAACGACTTGACATTCAGGAGAAACTGGAATAAAGTAGTTACATGTGTATAATAAATACATATGCATATATATGTATATTAGTCAAGATAATTATACTACTAATTTTTCTTATTTCATTGAAAAGGAAGGTGCCAATATTGTTTGGATAATTAAATGCTAATATCTTATTTTCTGAGTAACGACAATGCGCAACATAGTCACCATTTTTACATCCTGTTTTTTGAGATTTTGTTGTATTTTTCTATTTTTAAAATAAAGTAATACAGCTCTTAATTTAAAAAGATTGAGGCCTGTAATCCCAGAACTCAGGAGGCTGAGATTGAGGCAGGAGGATTGTTGTAAGTTCGAGACCAGCCTGAGCTACAAAGTGAGTTTAAGGCCAGCCTGAACTGCATAGTGAGACCCTGTCTCAAAAGAGACAAAAAAAAAAAAAAAAAAAAAAA